>WOGO01004393.1:0-13309 GCA_015342085.1 Leptinotarsa defecta | reverse complement strand
CATTGGTTGAATATATGACATAGGGGATCAAGAAAGTATTGGTGACATTTTTTTATTAAATAAACAGGTACTTTATCAGGGCCAGAAGAAGTATTGTTTTTTAAACTAGAAATAATGGAGTTGAAGTTGGTCAAAATAATGCCTAAAAACCTGCATGTAAGATAAATGGATCCTTTATGAATTTCAATAAATGTTTTCCAAAGAACTAACGATATAAGAGCTAGTTTTTACAAATGGTGTGTGCTATTTTTCCATATTTCTCAAAAAAAAATCCTTAAATAAACAAAGGACGAAATATAAACTAATTTGTAATATTTTCTGTTTTGCTTGACAGGATTTATTTAAATTTCTCAATGGTGAAATATCAGGTATTGAATTGGGTAACTCCAACCTCATTTAATCATTGTTCTGTGTATTACTGCACGCCCTGGGATAGACATCCTCAATGTTAATGTTACTTTGAAAAATGACACACGTTAGTTTGAACATTGGTAATATATTATTTTCACTTTTTCTTATTGTAGGTACAATTAGAAAAAATTCGAGAGTCAGATAATCAAGTGCGATGGCAACACGAAGAGGATGTTGAGAAATGTCCCACTTGCCATTCAGGCTTTTCAACGGCAAAGCGAAAACAACACTGTAGACATTGCGGTCAAATATTTTGTCAACCTTGTTTGTCGCACACTGTTCTGTCAGGGCCTAATAGCCGCCCTTCTAAAGTTTGTGATGTTTGTCATACCCTACTAGTCAAATCTTCTGCCCCTTATTTCAGTGAAGCTCCTCCGATGACGTGAAATTCTTAGTCACCTAGTAGTTGTATTCGATTGTTACCGTCTTTAAATTTTAAAATGTGAATAAATTCATTCCGAAATTTTTAATTGTATTTTTGTTCGAAATGTGGAAATTAAAAGTTACCAACTTGATTATATTACTCTAAATAGTGGAATTGGAAACTCTTTCATCAAAGATGTGAACTTTCATGGCAGGTAAATCTGTCAAAGCTATTTTCCAGGTTCCACAATTAATGCCTAGTTTCATTCCATCGGTGGTGGCGTCGTTCCTATTGGTTACATTAAATTACCTGATTCATGTGCAATTCAGTGCAGGTAGCCAAACTGTATTTATGCTAATTCCTTCTTTCGTTCAATTGGAATTGTCTCTGGGTCTGGGTATACATAAATACAGACAATTTCAATTGAAACCAGAGGTGAATTAACATTATGGAGTTTGTGTACCTGCACTTAATTGCACATCAATCAGGTCATTATTGTCTAGCAATAGCAATGAAACCACGCTCATCACTGATGGAAAGTACCGGATACCTAGAAATTGAATGAAGTGGTATATTACAGGCTGTGAGAACGGATAGAGAACTGCCTCTGTTGTCACATCGCAGTTGTAGACAAGTTTTTAATGAAAGGTGTATCATTGATGTGTTTTGCAGATTCATTTACTTGTTATTTGGTACATAATGTGCAAGCGGCCCAACAAAATAAAATGTTGAAGAAATTATAGAAATCGCGTCTCAACAAGTTAGTTTTATTTCCAGCAGGATACCTAGTGTGCATGTTTTTATTTTTCCCAATTTAATCATGTAAAAGTTAGCATGAGTGGCATCCTCACAGTTTCAAATGGCTAGAGAGGTTTGATAGCACATTATATTTGAAAGTTCTATTCTTGAACTCAAGTTTGAAATGTTTGAATGGACTTCCTTGTTAGTTTTTTAATGAAATATAATTCATTTCTTGTTTTAAAGTTTATAGCTATTTGCATTTATCAGTAACAGTAGGTAGTAATTATTATTCAGTATTTGCAATGCGAGTAAAGTCTCGAGAAAGTTCTTCAACATGCCGATGTAGTTAGTAGACATATATCAGAAAAAGAGCTTGATATAATGAAGTTTTAAAACGCACAAAATCAATTAAAGGGGAAGACGAAGCGGTGCTTTGATAATATTCCTTTCTTCCTAATAAAAGATGTAGATGTACGCACATCCTAACTGCTCCACTAATTACAATATTTAACATGTCTCTTGAAACTGACAATTTTTTCTCAACATGAAAACTTTCAAGAAGACCAATATTTAAAAGGGCTGAGAGGCTAACTGCCGACACTTGTTCAGGTATGGTGAAGGTCTTTGAAAAGTCTGTGTATAACTCTCCTCAAATCAAATGTGAATACTTCCAAGAGTACCAATCACAAACCTCAATGCCGTTTATGCAATTCACAAGTCTAACCAACACAGATTTTTCAAAGGCCACTGATAGACATATGAGACATATTGGCTTTAACAGTGATTTGATAAAACTTTTGAATCTTATGTCAGCGCCGATTAATTGTTGAATATAGAGGTCATTCATAGCAAGTAATAGAACTCTGCAGGGAAGCAATCTTTTCGCTGATGAACTAGAGTTATTTAAGGTAGTAAAAATGATGTTATTTTCAAATAAACGTAACAAAATAACATTTGACTCTAGCAATTGCAATAATTACGAATAAGGATTTGGGAATTTGTGTCATTTATTAATTTTCATTCAACTAACATGTGGAAAATGTAATACATTCAACTAGTATAAAAGTTTTTTATACTGCACATGCAAGACTTTAAAAAAGTTCACAGCCAACAATACAAATTAAATTAGTTATTATTATTAAGACTTTATTCGAATAGTGATAATGTATGTTATTAGTAGTTTATATAGGCTCTAAAATATTGTATGCAGCGACTGCGATCAGCAATATATCGGCCAGACCAACAGAAGAATATCTGCTAAGGTCCCAGGAACACAAATCTCTTCGAAAACAAAGCTAACATCATCTAATTTTTTCAACACTACATACTGCAATGACGAGTGAGCAGGTGTATTATCTTGATACACAAGCCATGAATTGTTTTTCGAAACACCGAACATTTTCTTCGTATTGCTACTCACAAGCGGCTAACTTCAAAATAATACTCTTTATTGACTGTACGACCATGTGACAAAAACTTCATATGCACAACGCCAAAGTAATCGAAGAAAAAATTTCACATCAAGAATGGTTTGACTGGTAACAGTGTATCGTCTTTTCAACTTGTTTTCTTGAATTAATCGTCCAAACTACACCATTTAAGTACCTTTATTCATATAATATAAAATCAATCATTTTACATTATATTCAACAATGAAATTAGTTGATTCAGTTTCCTTCAGTACATTGTTCTGTTATATTTCCTATTAATTTTTTGGGGATCAAATCCTTCGTAGTGTATCACGTAAGCCGGATAATATGAATTATCTTCATACTTCACATACACAGTTCCTTGCTGATTCATAGTGGTGTCTGCTGACCCATCTGGAATCTCCGAATTACCATTCCCCAAACAACATTGTCCCACTTGAACTTTAGCTACAAACATGATTTTCTCAAAAGACTTATCTCCATAGTGAGTGGCATAATTAGAAAATGGTGAGAAAGAGACTCCTTTTCCAAACTTATGTCCAGTAGATGAACCACTCAATCGCCAATCGAAATTGTTTTCACAAATTCCTTCAATGTTCCATTTCTTGGTTCCATGAAAGAGCATTTGGGTTTGAACAGGCCTTACTCTAGACCTACATTCTTGCTCTTTAAGTTAGTCTGCATAAAGTGTCGTTTCTGATTTTGAAATTCAGAAATGTTATCCAAAGTTTCCAATTTATATGCCATATCATTGACTTTGTTCATCCATGATTCACAGCCAATACTTTGAAGAAGGTTCTGTATCATAAGATGATTTTTGGATAGTTTTCTAATGCAAATTTTTTTTCTTTGGTCATCTTTTAAACTCAGAAACTGCATAGCCCGATAAAGCTCATTTTCACGTTCCTTCAGTTCTCTTAATTGTAGTTGTCTGCGTGCTTCAACATCTGCTTTTTCTTGTTCTCTTTTATAAACAAGTTGACGAAGGCGTGCCATCCGCTGATCATTCTCATATTTTTGTTGCCTCTCTTTCTCTACTTCACTTTTTGATTGACCCAGTCCCATTTTATTCCTTGTTCGAACTATTGAAAGTACTAATTGACAAATTAAGTAGCAGAAAATGTATAGTCGATGATTACCTAATACAACACAGTAAAAATTCTACTGTGACATACATATGTTACGTGGGATTCCCAAATACTTGGCAGCATATAGTATCCAAATGAATTAAGAGTAGCCAACCGTTAAAAAAATACAAATGGTTTTCTGATTAATGATCTTTCATTCTCCAGGAAATTATATAAAACTATATGAAGCACATTCATCATTTGCTTCAAGGTAAGTGATGATAATAATGGCTAATTTTAGTAATTTTTAGCTGATTTATTATTGCTACTCTCTAACATTGCAAATCTTGTTTGTAATAAATTATACAACAAAAATGTAATCAGTGAAAACAAAGTATTCACCTGACACATTTTTTACAACCTTAGAAATGAAGATGCTGTGTGAAAAAGCCCCGAAAGAAATATTTCAAAAGTAAGGAAAATCATCATACGGATACAACTATCGGAAATCTAGATCCAAGTGACAAGGTAAAACAAACTATTCTCAGTTGTTTTTTTATAATCGTTACGAATTAAAATAGATTGCAAGATCAGAATAATACGCTATGATTACAAATTCACAATCAAGAAATTCTGAACATAGCAAACCCCAAAACACTTTCAGCTCTTCGGAACAGGTGGTTACCGTTTGATGTCACCATTAGTAACACATAGTAGCGCCCTCATCGGTAAAATGACATCTTTGTATACGTATATTTAAGCCCCGTGTTTATTATACGAATACAGATTATTATTTTCAAAGCATCATCGACATCTTTTATAATATGACAAAAAAAAATACAGAAGAAATGATATTCGATGTTCAACCATCTGCAGATCTCTAAAGTATTCGAAAAATGTACAAATATAAGTACTTGACAATTAAGCCTTTGCAGGACTTTCTTCATTTAAGTATTTGATTAGTGCCAAAAATCATACAATTATAAATCATTTTTGAAATATGGCTTTCTCATTTGTGAATATTTTTAGTTATTGCAAAAGTTTGGTTTGCATGAAATTATTAACGCAAACATTCAGTACATTATAAATGATTTAATTAAGAGAGGTTTGTTCTGGTTCTAACATCCCAAAACGTTTGGAAACTGCGTAAGACATGGTGCGTACATACAAAAAATCTCAAACAGTCCGAAATAGTCTCGGACACTTGTTTAAACCAGAACGCTTTTGAGGAGATCACTGTGCCACCTATCTTATATATGAAGACGAGAAAATACTAATATTTCATGTCCACTTTGTTATGTGCGTATCACTATAGTCGGCTCAAATGTTATCTACCCTCAATCATCAATTATTCAAATCAAATAAATAAAAAAACATCCTAGCAAATACTCCAAACAAATTTCCACATGAATGCGCATGAGCAACGGGAACAGTTCTCAACAGTTCAGCCTCAAGAGCAAGAACGATTCGGGACTGTTCAAATCAGTTTAGGATCATTTCGCAGTCAAAACTAGAACAGAGGATTCATCAGTCCGAAATTGTCCTCAATAAACCAGAACGCTTTATATCAACTGCGCATGATTCTGACGTCCTAGAACCTGAATTTCGCAGAACCAGAACAAACTTCTTAAGTTTGTGAAACTATTGAAGCTTCAAACAGTTTAGACTGATGGTGAATTTATGCATATGTAGTCAGTTGTAGGCAACTGGACCATTGAATTTAAATAGAAACATTCATGAACCACTCAAGTTTTTGTTGAAGAAGGAATGGGAAATATCACGTGGTTTATCTTAAGATGAGTCTTATTTATGAAGCTTCAAGAAATATATGTGTAAATAGTGTATATGTAATGAAAGTAAACGATAAAAGAATAATTGTAATAGAAGTTTCACTACATTTGTTCAAATAATTTTTAAGCTAGTCATTAAATGAGTTGACTATCCTCAATTTTATATTTGAATAAAAGTTATAGAGTACTGAAAGCAAAGTTATATCAGGTTCTTTCAAAAGTTTTGTCAATTTTAATGTCATGTGTTATTGTAGATCCATATCTCAATAAATATTTATTCTACCGTGTCTTGGTATATACTGATCGATGGAGAATTTTGTACTCTATACATTGCTGATGTTCCTCAAAGGGGAAAACCAGAAAAAAACATGGTTACTGTATGGTGTGATTGACTATAACTTTCTACAACTGGGTCAAACCATCACAACAGAGTCCTATTGTGAGGAAATCGACGAAATGTACCAAAAATTGCCGGCACTAGTCCTGCCCCACGACAAAGTTCACGCCAACAGACTACCATCTTTCCAAACACTTCGATAACTTTGTCACTGGTAGAACCTTCGCCAATCAGGACCAGGCAAAAATGGCCTTCGTCGACATCATCAAATCTCCAGCACACAATTTTTTGTTGACGGAATTAATCGAAATGTGTAACGTTAGCAATAGTGCACCGATTCAAATTGTGCTTATTTCAATTAAACTGTATAGGTATTTACTGAGATATTTCAGTTTAAAGTACTCATAAAAATGGACAAAACTTTTCAAACAACCTTATAATTAGACTTGAAAAATGATGTATGTTAGCTGAGTATATCACAATTATGAAGACTGGTTCAAGTTATCATAGAACTTGAAATTTCATTACGAACACGCTCATTGAAAGGTTTTCCTTAAAGTCACCCAATTCAAGTAGTTCCTTTATATCATAATATACTTAAAAATACCAACAAATCTCACTCAAATCCATTCACACGGTTTATTCAAAAAGATTCTCAGAAAAAGGCTTCATTCTACCTATGCCAAGAATGGATATACACAAATGGATAGTTACGGAAAATAATTACACTTCTGGTAATTGCATAACTTTCATTTAGAATTGTTTTCACTTTGTGATTCATTCTTTATAAAAATGTTTCAACAACTGTGCTCATGGCAAATGAACACCTTTCATAAGAAGTATCACAAAAATATAATTTTAAAATGCACCATCATTTATATTAGGAGAATATCGACCAAACCTTGTAAAAGTTTTAATCATAACTGAGCAATACAAAACGAATATCTTATTTTTTAATAACTTGAATAACATCTTCATCTTGCATCGTGTGGCTGACTCCAACACGCTGAGGAGAATATTTCGTACTAGTACCCCAAACTAGAGCATATTTGAATTGAGCTGCCAAAGTTCTATGGATCGCATGGCAGACGTGTTCCACCGTAACACCTTTCCTTAGGATGAGACCGTCAGAAAAGTCTGGTGGTTGACCAGGTTTTTTCGTATAAACTCTGATTAGACTCAAATATTCCCAAAGAGTTGTTAGTAGATAATCTAGGTTCAGCTTCATGTTGCAACTGAAAAAAAAAGTTTTGTAATTCATTATAGCAACTGGTAAATTTTAGATTATGAAAATTCAGTTGCAAATATTTCCTATTGTGCGGTGTTATCTTGATGAACATTAGTTCATTTGATTTAACTTTATTGATAGACTTTAGCCAGGATATGGAAGAATTTCGTGTCAATGCTTTTCATAAAAGTAAGTCTCTACACACAAGACTAATTTTACCTAGTTACTTCATCAACACTTTTAAATAAAAATAATTTACTTACCTTACAACTACACTATTAGGTTGCCTAGCAATTCTATCGACTTCCTCAATAGATATTTGATCAATTTTATTGTAAACATAGAGACAAGGCAAATAAACTCTGTTTGCACAAATGACATCAATCAATTCATCGGCAGTACAATCCTCTCTGAATAATACCTCTGCATTAAATATTTTATATTCGTGTAATATGAGTTGAACTAATTTTTCATCTATTTTCGTTAAAGGACAAGTTGAATTGAATGATAAGCCACCGCCTTTTTTAATCTGAAACAAAAAAAATTGATATAAATCTGACCAAGTCAGCTTGTGGTATAAAACGTGTCCTCAAGCAATCACGATTTTATGAAACTGACATAAAAATATACTATCTGTTCAAAAAATTACGTGAATTTTAATTTTTCTCAAAAAATATTTATTTATTCATCTTCTATTTTTATTTTCTATTCAGGTAATTTTTTAAGAATCCCCAAATGAAATGTTCAAAAAATGCTTTACAAATGACATGTGAAAATAGCAAACACCTTTAATTACGTCATCTCACTCTACAAATATAGTTTTTATTTAGGTATATGATAAGCATTCAATTCGGACTACTCTTAAATTTGTTCAGAGTTACATAAGTTACATCTAACTTCTTTCGTTCACTAATATTAGTGTCTGGTCAATAGAATGTGGTAGGCCATAATTTCACAAAGGTTTCATAAACACAGATGAGCTCCGTTAAAATTGATCGAGTCCCAGACACTTTGCTGTTTGGGTCGGAACTTTCCTGCACTGACATGAGGAAATACTGCGGAATAATTTCAGAATGGTGTTGCTGCTGGATGAACGAGAAACATCTGCGAGATAGTATACAGCGTGGTATCAGCCGGAGAAGTAATTGTTTTCCTGCAGGCATTTACCAGACCCTACTATGTAGGTAGTTGAGAAAGATGAATGTTTCGAAATTTTATTTCAAAATATTTATTCTCTTATTGATTCAAGGCTGTATTTGAAGAAACATTTGTCAAAGATCTAAAAGATCAATAATTTATTAAATATAGGTCTAGTTACTAGCCTCAATCAGTATAATTAGAACACCTGTTTTCAAAAAGAATGTGGATTGAATTAGATTAATACAGATATTTTTCTTATGCTTGTTAATCCTTACATCAATAATTTCAACGCTCAAATGTTACTAATGAATATCTCTTACTTTGAAATAAATGTTAGGCTTCTTCTTGTTCAGCCTTATCCCCACACTTTCTAATTCTCTCTCTAATAAGTCTCTATGAACATCTTTTTTTGTTGCATCTAACATCATCAACACCAGGTCCGCAGTTCTAGCTACGGCAATGACTTGTCTACCTGAAAATAAAATGAAATCAAGGAGCTCCTGTTTCGAAATAAGCCAATCTGACAATTTTTGTATATGCCTGAATTTGAAAATGTACAAATCTGAAATTTTAATTATCAACTTCTAGGTTCCTTTCGCAAAATTCCAGAAACCCCATATCTCTGAGAAATTGAAATTTATTTCTAAAACGATTGAAGGGTAGCCCTTTGGTTAGCATGATTGTACTTGTGATGCACTGTTTGGAACCTTTGGTGTAGTAATTAGTATTACTGGAGTTGTTTCCCCAGTAATATTAATTTTTTAGCATGATTGGTCATTCCTCTCATTCAACTGTTATGTGAACATTGGTTCAATGCCAACTGTGGAATGATAAATGTTCATTGTTCATCATTCGACCCGAGCTAGGAATAATGGTACATTGAAATGCAAAACCTTCGACTACTAAGAATTAGTTAGTTTACAGTTAGTTAGTCAACTCATTTTTCAATTACCTCTTCCTTTTCCTTGTGCAGCACCTTCAATGATACCCGGCAAATCTAATAATTGGATATTGGCTCCATTATATTCTATAACCCCTGGTATGCATGTTAGAGTGGTAAATTCATATGAAGCGGCTTCACTTTCAGTTTTCGTAAGAGTAGACAGTAATGTAGACTAAAATAGATGACAATAACACTATTTATTTGTTGATGAATTCAAATACAATTGAATAACAAAAATGAAATGGTGTCAAAACTAGCATTTAATGAATGTTTAACAATTTTGAAACTTTTCGTTGATGATTCATATTTTTGAACACAACAGGGTCAATACTTGAAAGAATATTCAAAGAGAGAATATCAAATTCCTGATAAAACATGATCCTCGCTGAAACTAGTCTCTGATTGAAACGTTTCAATCAACAGCAGTTGTAGTTTTGATAATTGTTTTTATAGTTTACAATATTTTTGTATTTAAACATATACATATTTTTGAAAGAGTCAGGTAAAAAATAGTGACAGGGATGACTGATGTACAGGGAATTTTTTCCCATTGTAGAGCCAGCCAGTGGACTTTATCAAATACCAAAACATCGACAATAAACGAGTGTATTTCTGTACGAAATTTCATCGATTTTAGCTCAAAATAGTTTCTGAATATGTGATGGAATTTGTCGATACTGGACTCTTTACAAAACCCCAACATGTGTTTTGTTATACAATTGCTTCCTCAATGGTTTTCATACTTTTTCAGTATGAAAAGGCTCGAGGAAGCTATTGTATACGGAAACTGTCCAGTAAAATTCTCACAATAAAGTGTTTTTTGAAAAGTTTTGAGTATACCTGTAGAACAGTAATTTTTTTGACTGAATAAAAAATTGTAACACTTCTCTATTTCAGTTAATTTCATAAAAGTAAATGTTCAAATCACCCATTTGAGTGGTTCTACCATAAACCTGTAACCAAGGCCCTGCTCTATCAACTAGGGAATGAAAATTTGAATAACAGCTGACCTTATGAAAGAAACACTTCATTGTGAAATTAAAAAGATATACATTATAGGCATTTTTATGCATGCCTGAAGAATATAATGTATCCTGAAGACATGCCTGAAGAAGTTAGTGAAACATGTTGCGGTTTTGTAAACTGTGTAGTGAAAATCTCTCAATGAAGTGTTTCTAGAATACTTCATGCATTAATCTCAGAAAGAAGATAAGTCACTCAGTACAGAAACTGATTAATGCGTAAAGATATACCCGTTTCAATTTATGTAAATATTATGTTCTTGAAATTCCATCAGGTAAAAATCTTATTATTGTATGTTCAACACCTACAATAAAATGAAATAATCAAGAAAAATTACTTTTCCAACCGAAGGAAATCCAATTAGGGCAACCCTTGCATCACCACTCTTAAGAACATCAAATCCTTCCCCCTTTTCTGATTTTTTTGATGGTTCCAGTAACTGAGACCTGTATTTAGCTAATTTAGCCTTCAAGAGTCCCAAATGATATTCAGTAGCTGAAAAGAGACCATTTAGGTTATGTTATTGTATAAAAAGATTATAAAACCTTTATTTTTCTGGGTTCTAGAGATCTCCCTCTCAATTTCGGAAATTTTTTCCAAAATACCCATGGTTTTAGACCTTGAAGATGTTTCAGTTAAAATAAAAACAAAATATCAAAACATTTAACACATTTATCCCAGAGTCCAGATCAAATAATAGCAAAAAATTTAGTATTCTGTGTCCAGACATCAATCTAAAGAACAATTTGTTCTGTGTACAGTATCAGTCATCCGTCATCCTTTTGTTTTGACATTTCTAATTTCTCACCAATGTTGCCGCAGCAAGTTATCCGTCTGAACAAGATCAAAGATTGTTTCCTGTTTCTTTTAATAATTCGCTCTTGATTTTTCTAACAGTTCTTACTTTGTAAGAAGTTCATGTGTGATAAGAATTTAAACGGGATCTGAATAAAATATTGTAAAAGCACAGAATATAAATATATGTCGTAAAACCGTAAATATCGTACCGATTCCATGTCAACGTAACAGTAGAATTGTATTGAGCATTAATTATCAAAAATGTTAGAGATTAGAAATTTTGGTTTTGAGTTTTTATAAGGAATTATTTCGGATTATCCCGTAGTTTCACTCGTGGATATCATACTTTTAAGGAATTGCTAAAGTATAAAAAAAGTGCAATCAGAGAATAATTTGATATTGTACATTTGTTAATAAATTTGATTTTGACTTTACTTCTAGCTTATTTCGTACTATAGAAAGAGCTACTCTGTTAACTCGACCGGATGAAAATTTGTCATAACGTGTCTTATTTAAACCAACCGTGTCAAAAATTGTTTGAAACTTTTATATCGAATTCAGTTCTAGATAGATTTTTATTTCTATCACCTGAAGGCGATTGTGGATACTAACAATTGAAACGTCGCGAAGAAACGTAGTTTGAAATCTTTTTTAATTCATTTTTAATTTATTCTTTTTATTTTATCCTTTTACTTTGTAGTCATTATCATTTTGTATTTTGATTCGTTGTGTTGTATTTCCATTTCAGGTTTCATTGCTTAATATAATTAATATTTCAGCTGTTCATATTAATTTTAATTGTTCTTTCATAATTTTCAAATCATAATGGAATCATATTGAACAATGGAAGTCCAAACTAATGAAATCCAAAACAAGCACTGTTCCCAAATATCAGAACTGCGACATTTTATTCGAAGCGTGTTCTCCAAGGCGTATTGAGCGACACTAGCTTTTTCTGGCCGCCTAAATCGAATCCATGTTCAAAAGCGAATCTTCACTGACATTACACGGCTTGCTATCGACCAACCCGTGTTAGGAATCACACGTTGAAAGGTAAGACCTCGTTAGTTCTTAGCTCGCGCTAGTTTCAATTTCTGAGGGTTGTCGTTCGTAGGGGTGCGACAGCTGGTTAACGGAAAAACACATTCAAACAGACGGATTACTAAGATATTTGGTTTCGAATTCTGATTCATCTTTCACAAGAAGTAAAATTCCCTTTCCTCGATGATCCTTCCTATAATTATAACTTGCTACACAATATCCACTTGGTTTGAAAGCATTTGCTTCAGCGTCTGTCAAACAAGATTCGGTAACACAAATAAAATCTGGCAAATTTAGAGATTCAAGATAAGCTTCTGATAAAAACGCCTTTTCCGTATGCTACAGGCATTTATAGTTACTATTCTGCAACCCTTGATTTCTGATTTCCACTGTATTTCATTATTTATCCTTACAATGAAATCGCGAATGAAATATGAACTATTTAGAAATCTTTGGTTTCAGAATGGTAAATATGAATGAGCATTTAACTTCTTCAGTTTTAATAAACCCTATTTTACTAGACAAAACAGGAAGCATTTGATGCTGTTTGATTGGCAACCATGTTCAATTACAAAAGTCGCTAATCAGTTGTAGCATTATTTCCAAATGTTCATTTGTGATTTTAATACAATGTCACTGATGAATCCTACATTAAGTGAAGCCAACATTATAATATATTATATGAAATGCATTCTTTTTCAAATGAAATATATTGTGCTGATGATTGATTATTAAAAAAAAAAAAAAAAAAAACATGCCTCTGAGCACTTGGTAATGTTTGGAAAACTCATCAGTTGAGTGGATCTGACACTCAATCTACAGTCCTAACAGGATTTGTTATACCACTGCTAGTCCTTAACCTAAAAAAGTAATATCACCAAACACAAGTTGATTTGTAAGATACCAAATTGTATAGCCACATACTTTTGCACAATCACATTTTTTTAAGTTAGCATCTCAGAAACTTCAAACACCTCACCTAAACGTACAAGCAAC
>WOGO01004392.1:0-13309 GCA_015342085.1 Leptinotarsa defecta | reverse complement strand
GTTGATCAGGAGGAATCCTTCTGGAAGAACATCTATGAACATCCGCAGCCACTCAACTTAGACGCTCCAGCCCTAGCGCAGCTCGAAGCTTTCAGAAGAGAGCATCGACAGCCTGAGCTCATTGAACTTCGCAATCCGATAACCCCGGATGACGTTCGAAGAGTTTTTGTGGGTTCCAAGAACTTTGCTGCCCCAGGCCCAGATTGGCTTAACACTTATTGATGGAAAAAACTACCAAGAACTCACCGCCATCTGGCCGGAGAGCAGCCGATTCCGGATTGGTTTTTCGCGGGGCGGACTATTCTCATCTCCTAAAGCGGAGATTTGTCAATTCCTAAGAATAACAAAACGCTAACGCTAACATGTCTAAATTCGTGTTATAGTTAGTTTATCAGCATCTTATACACACAAATACTCCAGTTGACCGACTGTTCTCTGGATGTGAAGAGAACCTGCTCATTGATAGATGTGTAACGCAGGGCTCGATATAGTACAGTTCAATTCAATGCAAATGTGTTTGCAACAAAATTTCCATGGGAACATTTCATAACGTAACATAACATAACATAACATTTCATAAAGTCTTCATTATTGTCAAGACATGAATGATAAATATTTTGAAAATTTCCTGAAAAAAAACTATTGAATAGTTTTTATTGAAATTCTGATATTCATCGTTTGTTCATGAATTCTTTGTACGAATTGAGTATCACTCAGGAAAGACTCATCCAATGATCAAAAATGAAGCAATGTTGAAAGCAGAATTGAAGTGATTCTCAAGCAAGTTATCACAATATTCATTTTTATCATAAAAAAGTTGGTAGTTGAGAGATTCAACAACTTTTATCCTTCTAATCAGAAAGTACTGAAGATGATACGTTTTCACGTAAATATTGTCCGACCTCAATATCTTGTTGCGTTTAAAAGTTGAGAACTAGGGAGGATTTTTACCGTCCACACTGTATATAAAAAAAATTGCAGTTTAATTGATATTACACAATACATATCATTAAATTGTTAGCTTTTTTGATGAAAAATTCAAAATATTTCGATCATTGAAATTTATCATGGCTGTAAATTTATCATTGATGGAATAATCATTATTATAAAATAAAGAATTCTATTGATTATATAAAAGTAGTAAGTAATACATACCTTTTTGAGATGATCAGTAGTAAGTGTATATTTGTTGAAATTGTACAAATATTAAGTATTTCAGTTATGTTATTAATTTCTGATTGAAATGCTATCATTTACTGTTTTTCATAAAAATACTTTTTTTTTGTTTTCAGGTGAGAATGAATAGTCTGAGCCAGCTCTAGAAATAATGAGAAGAACGGTAGTTGCCGTTGCTATTCTTCTTGAAGTGAGTATGAATAGAAAATAGCTTGTTTCGTTACCTATGATTGTTTTTAATTAACTAGCATAAAAATAATGGTGGTCAATTTCGATGAATAGGTATGAAACTGAAAATGTCTGTATTCAAATACAGGGTACGCCAACAGAAACGTCGATTTCTTATAGATGCGTGATAGAAAAAAAACGTTTGGACACAGGATGAGATCCAACTCACAAATATTAAATGGTCTCAGGGGACTAGCAGTTTTTTGTGAAAATTGCAGATATATTTATTCTGAAAGATTTTCTGATAAGAAAAAAATCAGAAACGTTGTCCACATAAATCCCAGGCGACATGTTCAGCTCATCAGGATAAATGTGAACTTCAGGGACTGAATTGTAGTGATATCAAAAAAGGGCATTCATCTCAACAATAGTTTCGTTTCTATTATTACCTGTTGACCTGTAAACGTAAATGGAAAACAACTTCGCTGTCGATATTCCTTTATTGTTCTCGATTATAGAATAAAAATGTGTATCCATTGATTCGTAATACAATTTTTTCATGGAGAATGGTATTGAGACTTTCAGCGGCTTTTTATTACACTTCTCCCAATATCCCGCCCAAAAATACTTCAGAAATGATTGGATGTTAGAAACAGAAAGTTCTTGAAATGTTTTGCAATGATGGATATAATGCTGACCCTTGAAGAATTCACAATGAACATGAGTTTGAGTTTGTCGTTACAGGAAATGCATCTTTCCGTTCCTTTATTGTTTACCTTATTCTTAACTGATTGTGGAACCTTCAGAATTTCCACAATAAATCAAGCATTTCGCAATATTCAGCCATGAATTAATTAATTTTGAATATCCTTCCAATTCTATCCTTAATTTTTTCAAACCATCTTTGGTTTTCAATAGAATTTTCTTAGTAAAATCAATATCAGTATCGTATCTCATATTTTGTCCTGTTCACCAAGTGTTCTGAATGTCCAAACATGTTGAAAACTTCATCCACCGATTTTCTCAATGTTTCTTCAGACTTTTTGTTGTGGAGACATATCCAAAGTTTTCCACGTAACCTCATAATTTTGTCAAAAAATTCCAACAATTACAAAACTTCCTCTGTCTTTTTTCGTGAATAATTTGAAATATAATAAAATATTTGAATATTTTCATTATTATTATAGATTATTATAGATTCTAATTGTTGGTTATTAATGGAAGATATGTATTTTTGGGAAAAAAAGGTTTTGGCTTTCAACTTTTACATCTTGATACTAAAAATTTGGAAATGTTTCAAAAAAAAAGGAAGCAATAAATTTTGAAAAATTAACTCTAAGTATATAAAAATGTGTAGATCATGCAAAGAAGTAACTATCAGACAGAAACATTGAATTACACGAAAGAAACATTTTTTCATAATTCAAAAAGCTATTTCGAGAGGGCTTTTTATTTCAGTTTGTGTCTGAAAGTTACTTCTTTGCATGATCTTCACATCTTTATATAAACCTAATTTTTTGAATTATTGCTTCCTTTCATTCTTTGGAAGACTCCCACATTTTTTGTATCGAGATGAAGAAGTCGAAAGCCAAAACCTTTTTTTCTCAGGAATTAATCTCTTCTAAAAATATCCCCTAACAACTCATTTCATTTCCCGTCAAATATAAGTTAATTGCATTTGGGCAACTCTAAAGAGGGAGTATAAATATTTAACGATTGCACTCGTGTATTCATGGCTAATTGGTAACAACCAAAACCAAATTACTTCATACATTCACACACTCTTATACTCATTCTATTTTGTTTGATTGCTATTTGTTTCGCCCTATAATTATGTGTTTTTGGCTTCAAGTGTTGATTCATGGAACTTTTTAGAATTGCTCATAGTTGTCTAATTATGATATCAATTTTCGAAGCAGATGGAATTTATCTAAAAGATATTTGCTATTTGATTTTTTTTTTAATTCTTTCAGCCTTGATAATGTTTTGATATCACTCATTTTGATATATTTGATTGAATAATGAATTGAAAAATACTGTCTTTTGACGCGTGTTCTGCGAATTAATTCAGCAGCACCAGAAGATGACTAAAATACTAAGAGATGTCATTCTCAGATGACGACTGAAAGATTAATATTATTTGAAAGTCACAAAAAGTATGTCTTCACTCTGGACGTACCTTTAGATATGGTCGCAATGGAAAAATGGAAATGATGCAGTCTATCTGAAATGTATTACAGTCATCATCCAAATCATCAAAGTTTCGGCTTTTGTTTAGGAAACGTCCTCACTGAATGAGAGAAGAATGTTCTCCTGTAAAGGTTTATGTTTGAACATGAATTGATGAAGATTATATTATTGGTCCATTTACATTCAATTTGAAGACGATAATCATTCATCACTTTTTCCAAAATGCAAACTTTGAGAAATTTTCAATTTTATATTTTCAAGCGAATACCTGAAATATAATTCTAGCAAAATGGAGCACTACCCCGGTATTCTATTCAAAATAATAAAAGTTGTGATGTCCAGTTTTATATGATTCAATCTCGGTATAGAAAATTTTGATTAAAAAATATGCGCAACTAAAAAATACTCATCGTCGTGTTTTGAACTATATTGAATACACCTCCATTTACTATCGAAATTTTTCCATTTGGTTGATATATACTTCAAACTCTGTTTTATAATAACAAATTCCGAAATCATCTAAACACTAAAAGCATGCTTCTGTATATATTCTTTTCAATTTTTGAGTAGGGAAATACAGTATAGAATGATTCGGTAGAATGAAGTAGTGGAAGTATGGTCGAATCAGAAAAACATTTAGTTTGGTCATTTGGGCTTATTATATTCATTTCATAACGTAAAATCACGTTCTCATTATCCAAAACAAGTCTCATCAATATTTTGGAAGAGTTGGTAGTGCAGTAGCAAATGTTTATTTTAGCAGACTTGTTCTATGAACACGATAATCTACCATCAGTATTTCATTCAACTTTTCTGCAATATTGCTCATTTGGATCATCTTATTTATCAAAACCTACTTTGATTTTTATTATTCATATATAGACTGCTTCATCTTATACAAATAATAAGATAAAATATACAATTAGCCAAACATCCATTTCTAAGAATTCAGTTCGGTCATAGTTAGATTCAATTCAAATTCGAAACTAAGAAATCACCAACTGTCAACGTACAAAGGCGTATTCGAACGATTAATGGCGGAAGTTGGAAGTTTCTTAGCAGAGAGAGCCAAGGCCAAGAAGTCGAATAGTGGTTTGTTTCGAGGTAAAATCAGCACGTCAGTGCTGAACAGTCGAGTTTCTATACAACTAAACAATCGAAAGAGTTCTGCTAAGCAGCTCTGAATTAGTTCGGTAAACTTTGTTAATTAACACCTTCGTTCAGACTTGATAGCATTCTAAATCAATTTAAAACTATACGTGATTTGCTCGCAATGTAGCCATGACTTGTTTTTTGATTTTTTCCATTTTCCTTATTTCTGGCGTTGTCCAAAAACGCATTCAGTCAAGCCAGCGTAGAGATACGTAACATTTGGAAACCTCTAATCAAGCGAAAAACGACCAACTCCCGCCGAAGGGTAATTTCCCGCTAAAACTAATACAGCGGAGAGAAGGAAGAGAAGATAGGTGAAAGCACTCGAATGACCTATAAATAGGCAAATCTCGGAGGAATAACTCCAGTTATCACCCGAAGATGATTGTGGATACTAACAATCGAAACGTCGTGAGGTAACTTGGTTTGGAATCTTTTAATTTTTATTTTTCATAATAGAGAGACTATTTAATATTACAACGATGAAAATGAAAACAACAATAAAAATTAATTGGCGCTTCGGGCCGACTTCATTCGTTTTTTGTTAATAGTATTTTTGATTTCCAGCTTTTATTAATATTTCAATTTTTAATTTTTTCTGCTTGTAGCTTCTATGTTATTTCTTTGTAATTTCAGTTTTTTGTTTAATAAAATTGTTATTTTCGGTTAATCTTTGCAATTTTTTTTTCAGGGATTTCGAATCAATTTATATTATATTAGACAATGGAAGTCCGAACTGATGAAATACACATCCATAGGGACTGTGATTTACGAACGTTAATCGAAATCAAAATCACTCGATCAACGCAACTATCATTTGCTGCAAAATGTGCTGGAAGCTATAAAAGGGTTAGGTTTTTAAACGTTCAACAATGATACAGAAATAGTGGAACCCTCCTATTCCAAACCAAATTCTGTTTTCATTTTCGATGATCCAAAAAACAGAATATCATTTGATCAAACTGTGAGAATATATCACCCGGTATGGATGATGAAGTTCGTTTGTCACGCTGTTGTTTTCAGGGCTAACATTGATTCAAACAAAAAGTTGTTATATATATGTTTTTTTTATTAAGAGACAGTATGGATGATTATCAACTTGAACAAATGAATACAACGTTACCTTGAAGATCAATTAGAGAAATGGTTATGTTGAAAATGACAAGAATTTATTGGAGAGAAAATACTCGAATGTAGTAAAAAACAATACTCCAAACATCGCATTATTCAATGCAAAGTAAACCAAGAGAATATTTACTCTTTTCCCACCTAGTTTTTCAATTAACATTCAACCTATGTATGTACATGGATTTAAAACATTATAATTCAGTATTATTGAAAGTAATACAAATTATGGAATTATGAAACAACAACAACAATAATTAATTGACGCTCCGGGGCGACTTCATTAATTCCAGTGGCCCTTTTGCTTTTTCAGCTGCAGGAAAACCCGGAAAAACCTGCAGCACCACATCATCTGAAGATATTGATCTGCCAATGTCCTCTCTTTCATAGAATTATATTATACAATTTATATACAAACCTAATTTACTACTACTATCTCGAATCGCTCACAAAAGGCGACTTGAGTAGGCATTGGTCGTTGGAGTTTCGTGGAGTGTAGACGTGTGCTCTCTCTACTCCAAGAGATAGCATCCCACTAAAGTACTAGAGTCATCCGGCAACTCCGTCATCAATCTCAACTCGATACGCTAACAGAAGGCGATACGAGTAGACAGCGGTCGTTGGAACTTTGTGGAATGCATAAGTGTGTACTCTCTACTTCGAGAGGTAGCACCACATCATCTGAAGATATTGATCTGCCAATGTCTTCTCTTTCATAGAATTATATTATACAATCTATATACAAACTTAATCTACTTCTACTATCTCGATGCGCTCACAGAAGGCGACTTGAGTGGTCATTGGTCGTTGGAGTTTCGTGAAGTGTAGACGTGTGCTCTCTCTACTCCGAGAGATAGCATCCTACCAGAGTACTAGAGTCACCTGGCTACTCCGTTATCAATCTCAACTCGATACGCTAACAGAAGGCGATACGAGTAGGCAGCGGTCGTTGGAACTTTGTGTAATGCAGACGTGTGTACTCTCTACTTCGAGAGGTAGCACCACATCATCTAAAGATATTGATCTGCCAATGTCCTCTCTTTCATAGAATCATATTATACAATATATATACAAACCTAACCTAATACTACTATCTCGATGCGCTCACAGAAGGCGACTTGAGTAGGCATTGGTCGTTGGAGTTTCGTGAAGTGTAGACGTGTGCTCTCTCTACTCCGAGAGACAGCGTTCCACCAGAGTACTAGAGTCACCTGGCAACTCCGTCATCAATCTCATCTCGATACGCTAACAGAAGGCGATACGAGTAGGCAGCGGTCGTTGGAACTTTGTGGAATGCAGACTTGTGTACTCTCTACTTCGAGAGGTAGTGTATGAGCGGCTTAAAGACAAGTACATATTAGTCGGTTCTCTCCATACGCAGAGGTGCATGAAGAGTGGTGAATGGATTTATTTGCCACTGTAGTGACCCCCCTCCCTCCCCACTCACTCACACCTTTGCACCATATACTTTTTTATTCATATCGATGATGTTGATGTTGTTTTTTGCTGCATTCAGTATCAGAAGGGATGAAATGAGTTGTATAACATTTTCAGAAATATGCAAAGTAACAATTTGTTACTGAAGAATGAAACTGGCAGGTAGATACTGGACTGAAATTGAAGTTATCCATTGAAAATTCTTGTGCCTTTTTTACAGGTGAATATATTACGCCTATACTCGATGTAATAATAAGTAATTTTAATTTCTATCGATCATCTATATGTTGTTTCATTATTCAGGAAATCTCTAAAAACACTCCACGTTTTTGTTCTTTGAAGGTAATGCTATGAAAAATTTCAATCGCAAATCAATGTTTTTTTTTTAGTTGTGTATAACGTATATTGTGAAAATACAATTATTACTGTCGAATAAAAGTACATTCATATTCAATGAAATCATTTTTATTATATAAAAGGGATGTAGTGAATGAATAAATGAAAAAGAGATGACTTGTTGAAGTCATCATTACCATCAATGACCTCTGCTACAACGACTACATCATGATAGTTATTATCTAGAGCTGGTTTTGCAGATGAAAAATCCACATGACTTTCCTTTTGACACCAATCAATATTATTGTTGGACAATTTTATGTAATGGAGATCAATAAACCTATTTTTATTTTTGAAGTTTCCTGAAAATATCATCAGCACTCACTGAAATAGCTTCATCGATTTCCACGTACACTCTTGATTTTTTGCGTTGGTTCAATATTGCAGTAGTTGAATTTTCACAAATCGAATCTACAGATCGAAGACTGAAGTAATCGATTGAATTAAACATCACCTTCATGAATCAGAAACTTATGAGGAGGTACCTGCACGCACTATTGAGGAAACACGACATTTGAACAGATTTTAAATCCCACCAGGAAAATGCAACAAAAGGGACCTACTATCAGCAGCAGGGGTTCACCGCATACCGTGCAGTAGTGCGAAGCTATATATCGGAACCATCGAAAGATTCACGAGAACAAGGCTGAAGGAGCATGAAAGAAACTGTACACTAGGTCATACGGACAGATCGGCAGTGGCAGAACATGTACTCAGTGAAGAAAATCACAGGATTCTATTTGAAACCACAGAACTCATTGCCCCCCAACCAACGATACCGTAGCCGACTGGTACGGGAGGCAATAGAGATCCACAAATACACGGATAATTTCAACAGAGAAGACGGAGTGGTGAAATTCAATTGAATATGGAATCCCATTCCAAGAAATTCAAAAATAGCAAACAAACATCTTGACGGCATCGTATATCAACCCAGAATATATAAACCTCTGAAGAAGTTAGCCACCCGCGACAGCAAAACGTTAGGAAGAAGTTCCAAAAGTTCACGGCCTTCGAACCTGAAAAATAGTGACACTAATCATATTTGCTTGTTGAAAAATTACATCATGTTCAGATGAGTGTGGAGAGAAAAGCACAGTGCTCAATTGTCCTAAAAGAATAATTAATTTTGTTCAATCAACATATCACTATATGATGGTGAAATATATGCAGTATAATAATTGAATTGTTCACTGAAAATGTGTTTTTATCTAACCATCTGTGGTCAACACTCACTTATGTGAGCTAAAGATTAAGGAAGTCCTATTTTCCGAAGTGCGATTCCTAGCACTGATCGGACTTTACATGGTGAACATTGGTCGTCAGCCTGGGGCTTCAATTACCGACCAACACGGCGGTTGATTTGAGTGAGTGAACAAAGCACCTATGTCGAACCGAACGGCTACCGGCTACAAGACTCGATGGCGATTGAAGGAAAGAACAAGAAAACTTTCAAAATCATCACAATAGAGGCAGATTTGAAGTACTCTATTATTATGTTTTTTGTAATTTACAGTTAATGAGAAAAGCTCATACAAATCAAAAAATATTAAGATGAACAGTGTTTTAAAAGTTTTATAATAAAAATGATCTATGGGCTGCACAAATATATCCTAACTACTTCCTAGAAAATCATTCAGAATGTCATGTTTTGATAGAAGCCATTGCTAAATTTATTTACCAGATCAACCTCAACCATTATATTTTGTGAGTTAAACTTTTTGCGAAAGTGTATGGTAGTGGAAAACCTACTTTTCCTGCTCAATTATATGTTAAAGTGCGATTGGTATGGATTTCATTTCTGTATGAGGTTTTTTGAACGAGTACCAACATTTTTTCCACCAAATGACACTCTGAATCAATTTGAAAACGCCATAATAGTTCTTTGTCAAATGACATCGAAAATATAATCATCGCCTTACAAAACAAGTATTTAATTCAATACTATTCACCTTCTGTTGAACATGCATTCGATTCTGTTGTGGAAGTATTATGTCAGAATTCAGTACATATCCAAAAATATAGCGAATGGTAATTTTGTTTCATTTTCCAACAAGCACCATTTTTTTTGGCTAACGCAAATTTTTTGGATTTTTATGCTCGGTTTCCACTGCTAAATAAGTCTTGAATGAAATTTTAACTCACTAACTGAACAAGAAAACATTCAAAATTATCACAATAGGGGCAGATTTGAAATACTCTGTTATTAACCTCTCTAATATCGAAAATATTAAGACTGACAATAACGCAAAACTCTTGCTGAAAGACCATCAACAAATTTTACAGTTCAGCCTTCTCATTTTCAATCTGTAAATGAAAAGCGTTGTATAATAAAACGTCTGCAATTCCTCATCACATGAATTAAAATATTTGTTCTGTTCGAATATTTGAACGAATATAACCTAATACTCAGATCGAGATATGAAACATTCTCAAATAGTGATATTTTGTTTACCCAAAGGTACAATAATAGACTTGTTGGCTAACAAGTGTCAAGTGAATGGTAATTTTATTATAATGCCAGAAAATATCACAATATCGGAGAAAATTGCTCTCGACTCAATCATCAAGTTTTTGAATTCGAAAAAATAGAAATGTAGATGTAGTTATCGACGTTGCCAGGCAACACAGCATCCAATCATTCTGATACCGGAACAAAAATCCCCGCCATCATTTATTCACTAGAATCGCATTAAGCTATCACAGAGGAGACTCATTTTTTTATTTAATTAATTCCCACCAGCGCACTATGTCAGGCTTTAAAACGGAGATAAAATGCGCGTCGAGTGACAGACGCAATTTCTCTTGCGATTTGAGCCTCGCTATTGCTCCGAAATACGCGATGCCGAACAACTCGTTCTGTTCTACGGAGCTTTCGTGAAATATATAAACTGCAAACACATATTTTATGACGACCATATTTTCGGAAGTATATCACTTGTAATTTCGCGAGTACACACGGAAATAGTTCCTCCTGCAATAACTCAGGAAATAGTTCTGAAATATTACCAGAGATTTAGTCATTTAGCAGAAAATTTCATTGCATTTTTCATGTGATGTGATCCAAGTGATCGACACAATAATAAATTGAATGAAAAATCTTATTTTACCTCTTCAGTTACCACGAGTTCACCACATTGATTGCCTGTTAAACTTTTTTTTAAGATACATACGAGATGACGTTAACGATGTGAGATACGATTTCACAAAAGTCCTCTTGTATCATAATCATCCTCATACATCTCTAAGTAGTGAAATGGGTGACATTCAGGTTCTTTTCTTACAGTTCCGCATTACATTCACGTCTACTTAGCTAGTCTTTGTGTGGAGTTGATGTAGTCTGCCACAAATGTTTTTACAACCTTAATTTGAGTTTCTTCATTTAGTACTTAATTTCCAAACAATTTTCCGAAAACTTCATTGGGAATATATGTAACGTGAACTTTTGCTTTTATCAACCATTCATTCTTTAACGGGCAACACATCTGAATTAATCAATTCGAACTTTTATTCAAAACAGTTCTACAAAATATTTTTTTTATCTACTCTCTATCATTCATAATTGAAATTAATTAATGAATCATCAAAATAATATCACATTACTTTTTTATATAGATGAGATTGGAGTGAATTTGTCCATCTTATTATTTCTACCAAAAGAACTGTTATATATTAATGTTTATTCAACAATCACCCAAAACCCATTCACTTTGGTACAGGTAAATTATTAGTGCCTGGGTAATTTTCAAACAAATTTTTTCGAAACCACTGCTCAAGAAATGAAAAATTATGGTACAACGGGATTAAAAACTGACCATCACTTGGAAATATATTTTCTTACGAATCAGTAAACAGTTGTTCTGAAAATCTTGCGAAGAAAATTGGATTAATAATTTAGAAAACACTCGCTACATTAATAGCATTTTACTGGTGTTGTTCATGACGAAGAATTTGAAGAACGAGGTTTTAACGATGAACGAGAACGAGAATGTTTCCTACTTATTCACCAAGCTCAAACAATTAATCATGCAGTTGCAGTTTCGTAAGAATGATTCATCTTTTCCACCAACCGATTTCCTGGAGTCTTTGAAGTCCACTAGATATTTGTTAGAACAAGAAGAAGATTATTCCTAATTCTTGGGTTCCTTGTTGAATACAATACTCTTGTTTACTTTCTGATAAATGTTTAAGAGCTAAAATGTATGTGATTTTCTGAAACATTAACTAGCGTTTCCTTATATGACTGATAACTAGTCGGTGCAAAGCTTATTGTTGAATCATCTGAAAATAGAAGTTTTATCGGGTGATGATCATATGTATTGCCAAACATGCGCCAAACTAACTGACTATTATAAGAAAATAAGTATAGTTGAGGTACCAGTCAACCTATTAATAACACTGATGATCTTCAAATATGACCTCTAACGGAAACACGAAACTCTTACGAAGGTTCGAAATAGATGGAAACTTCAATCTAGCAGACCTCTATTATAATTTTCATGCAGTCATTGTTCACTGTGGTTCTGGCGTTGAATCTGGTCATTTGTCAAAGACTAAACGGACTGGTTAAAGTTTGACGATAGTCGTGTCACTAAGTGTTTTGATGATGTCATGAATTTATTGAAGCCTCTAGAGACACCCTACATTTTGTTTTATGAAAGAGAGGACATTGTCAGATTGGGATCTTCAGATGATGTGGTGTTGCAGGTTTTTCCGGGTTTTCCTGTAGCTGAAAAAGCAAATGCGCCACTGGAATCGATGAAGTCGCCCGGGGCGCCAATTAATTTTTGTTGTTTATAATTTCATAATTTTTAATACTTTCTTTTTTAATATATAACCGAGTTTATACGTATTGCATGTTGTTTCATACATTATAAAAATCACATGATTGATAATTGATAATAAGAACTATTTCCGCTATTTCCATTGTCAATCTAATATGAATAAATCGATATTCCCAGATAGTACACTTCTTACCGACATACAATTGACCCCTCTCACTTTATTTGAAATTCCCATCTACATACATTGATTCACAGAGTTATACGAAGAATAACTCTTCAACTTCCATATTTGTGAACTGAGATTGATTCAACAATCGATGTGGATGAATTCAATAACGAATTAATGAATATTCCGGCTTGACAGATGACTTGATTTGCAATTTGGAAGGCGAAGGATTGTTGTAAATTCAATATTACAAAAAATACAAATGATTTGATTACGTTTCAAGTGTTCTATATCTCATTACAGTTCTCATTTCATAAATGGGAGGTTATATCAAATATTCATCCACTGAAGCTTCTATATTTCCGCCAAATTGTATCTCTCCTAGTGGAAAAACGCCAATATCAATTTATATACCATTATTATCCACTTCAAATATAGTGTTTTCGGAAATACTGAATATTTCTGATAGCAATTGACCACTCCATTTGCACATATGCATTTTAATGTTTGAATTTCAGGAAAATGTAGTTATTTGGAAGAGATTTTATGTAGGTGATAGCTATTGGCCTCATCAGCGCGGTGCAGCCAGAAACACGTGTCCGCGGTTTGCCCCCCTTTTTTTGAGTGTTGTGTCCACGAATTATTTCATTCTTGATTTGTATCATACACACTCGATCAAAACTCTATCTGTATTTATAACCAGGACCCGGATGTT
>WOGO01004391.1:0-13312 GCA_015342085.1 Leptinotarsa defecta | reverse complement strand
AGACCTCGTTAATCCTTAGCTCGCACAAGTTTCTCAACTTCTGAGAGTTGTCGTTCGTATGGGGGCGACAGCTGATTAACGGAAAAACAGATTTTTTTTAAACAGAATCATGGAATTTCTGTGAGATATGAAGAAGGTCGACCAATGATTTATAGAAAGTGAAATTGTACTCATACATGCATCCTAAACGCATTAAAAGAGTTGGAAAAACAATTTAAACGAAGTGGTATGCACTAATTTCAAAACTCAGAAGGAGAAAGTAGATTTATGCGAACTATTATTTGTAATTCAAATAAAATACTAAATCATGTGACTAGCAAGGTGAAATGGACTACGAAAATTTCAAGAAGTGATTGCAAGAAATGTTAATTGCGAATGTTCCTGAAAAAAGTTTCCTGGTTATAGATAATGCTCTATATCACAATGTGCAAAGTGAAAAATACCTCAACGTGTCATATAGAAAAAAAGAAATCTAAGAGTGGTTAAGAAGACTCAATATATAATGTCTTTCAACAGAGACTTCCGAGCTTTGAATATAGATAACGGCCATCTTGTTGAAACTACATTTTTCAAATTAGTTATAATTTATTTAGTATGTTTTGCCAAACTATAATTCAACAACACGTGCATATAATAAAATTGTTTTATCAAAATGGGTGTTCTGTTCGGGCAACGTAGCGCGCGTTTCGCCCATTTTGCAGTGGCCATATTCGTCCTACTAAGAGAACTATTCGCAATGTGGTGGATAAATTTGAGTCCACCCGTACGTCGACGAAACTCAAGAACTGCCAAACACATCGCCGCTGTCTGTGAGAGTGGATAATCCGAGGCAGTCGATTTCGCGTCGCTGACAAGAACCCGGCCTTTCGCAGACAACCACTTGGGCGAATTTTGCGTCGTAAGCCTGCACCCGTACAAAATTCAACTCATCCAGGAACTCAAGGTAAACGACCATAGACAACGACGTGTATTGACTGAATCAGTTGACCCTAATTTTCATCGAAAAATCAGCTTCAGCGATGAGGCCTATTTCTGGATGAATGGGTACGTGAACCAACAGAATTGCCGAATTTGGGATCATACCAATCCACATGAGTTTGAAGAGCGTCCAATGCAACACGAAAAGTCACTGTTTGGGGTGGATTTTGGGTTTACGGCATCATCGATCCATATTTCTTTGAGATCGACGTTGGCGAGGGCATCACTGTCAACGGCGAGCACTATAAGTCGATGATTAATAACTTTTTTTTTGCCTGAATTGGATGATCTGGGCACCAACGGCATTGGATATTCTGCCACAAACCACAGTGGTTTGAAATTACCTCATACATACTTTGTTTTATTTAAATTTTAAAATTGAAGGCGCTTAATGAAAGACCCCATACGTCGAATATGCTTTTTAATTAAATGTTCTCATATGACCCTGACCAATATAGAAAAATCTATGAACCCTCCATTGGGCATTGACGGTTTCCGTTGATAATTCTGAAAAATTCACACCCTCTTGATTGTGAATATGCATTTTCCATTTGGCCTTCCACTCAAGCACCTGGCTAACGTATAATGCAAAGAGGGAGATGCACATACTTACAGGACTTTATTTCGGAAGGTGTTTTAAGGAGGATGTTCAAAGGGCACGTGTTCGAGAGAGCACGCGGCTCGCAATAAAAGTTGATGAATCGGCCTGCTCCTGAATTATTTTACTTCGTTTAATTCAATTTGGGAAGTCACTGATACAATGTTTTATAGCCAATTAAGGCATACATATTGAAAGTAATTTGCTATATTTGAGTCGGGAATGTTTCGGAAAAGGAAGGGTGTCATTTGTTAATTATATTCATTAAGTGAAATTGAATCGTTTTGATTTGATGATTGTTTTTTTTTATTTAATTATTTGAAAACAGGAAATCCTAATAAAAATACAAGTCCAAAAAGGTAAAAATGGCATATAAAAAATATTAAAATTGTATAAAAATTCTTCTAACAAAATAAGCTGAAATAATATATGAATTCAAGAAGCTAAAAAGCTAGAAATAGAAATGTATTCCTGAGAATATTGCCCCATAACACAGCACAAATCAGGAGTATTCAGAATAGTTAGTTCCATATTACAATTTATACTAGGGCATAAAAACAATTATTCGAGTAGATAGGTAATGAAATATTTAACATATTACAATGTAACACGATGTAACACAAAGTTTACAGAACACATAAAAGCTCGAACTAATAATTCGATGATGTGAAACACAAAAATTAAAAAAAATCCGAAAATTCATAGAGAACGTAATGTAATGTATATTTTCAACTGAGTCTTGAATGAATATAAAGTAACAGAATCTTTAATGTGGTATGGTAATTTGTTGATATCATTCAATCCTCTGAAAAACAACGATTTCATAGATTGCTTTGTTTTTGTCCTGGAAATGTGGAATTGATTGGTGGTTCTTGTGTTGTAGTCATGAATTTGATTATTGTACGTAATGAAGGAATCAAAATATGTTGGTAATCAATTTCTGGTTATTTTATAAATAAATATCATACTTGAGGAATACCAGTCTATCTGCCACATCATGGCACTTGAGGGCACTCAGCATGCATTGAATGGGTGTGTATCTATTACATTTGAGATGATTCTTAAACCTCGATTTTGCAGTTTCTGTAACTTCTGTATATTGTTTTTATCTAAAAGATGAAGCAGAGTGGAACAATAGTCAAAATAGGGCTGTATAATGGTTCTGAGTATTATTATTTTTGAAAATTTGAAAAAATGGAAACTTCCGATGAAATCTTGGGAAAAAAATGTTTTTTTAAATATCTCCTAACAAATGTTGTCACAGTGTGCATTGAGTGTTAGTGATTCATCCAATACGAAGCTTTTCATAGTCAATTGATTTCATTTTATGTTTCTCACTAGTTATCATTGATTTGGTTTAATTCGTATTGATTTTTAGTTTATTTTCGTTTGAATATATTTCAATTTTTTTCAACAATCGATTCATGCGCTCCACTGTTTCTACAGCGTCATGTCCATAGCATTCAAGTAACGTGTCATCTTCAATGAATTCAAAAAATCATAACCTTATAAATATAATTCACATCATTCAGGTAAATTATAAACAGCAGTGGTCTCAGGACTCTTCCTTGGGGTACACATATATTGTGTGAAATTTCATTTGGGAAACATTTTCCCACTCTAGTTATTTGTGACCTACCATTGAGATATTTTTTGAACCAACTTAAGGCTGTTCCATCGATTTCATAATATCTCAGTTTACGAAGAAATATTTGCCTATCGATAGTTTCAAATGTCCTCTTGAAATCAAAGAACACTACTACTATAAATTTATCGCTATCGATTTCATTCTTCCATTTTGAAACTGTTAATTGAAGGGCAGTCTCACACGAGTGGTGTTCTCTAAATCCGAATTGATTTCCTATAAACAGGATATTTTCAGTAAAGTACCAAGAAATTTGTTCATGTACAACAATTTTCAATACTTTCTCAATAATCGGCAAAGTATTTATTGCTCTGAAGGCTGACATTATTTATTTTTGGGATGGGAATAACTGTACTTTTTTCAACATATTTAGGAAGTTACCGGACGACATTGATGTTTGTATTAAGTTTAGGAGATAAAATCCAAGTGTAAAAAATGTTGATTTCAAAAATATAGCTCAGACATTACTTCTTCAGCATTGCCTTTATTTTTGAGAGGAAAAATAATTGACTTCAGCTTACTTATATCAATCTTCTCGAATTCAACAAATCTCGTTCCTATATTATTCAGATTTCAAGGAGACCATTGTGTTATACTAACTACAGTATTGGAGAGTATAAATATGAGTACAATCATAAATATATCATAACTTTTTTTGCAGGCATTTAGTTCTACACAAAATCTGCGTTCGGTGAACCTCACCATTTTCACTGATGAAGAATGCGTGGACAGTTACCATGATATCGAAGAAGGTGGAGTTAATCCTGAGACTGAACTATGTGCTGGAGTTCCAGAAGGTGGAAAGGGGCCGTGCCATGTTAGTATTCAGTGAAAATACTATCGAAAATATAAGCAAGTTTGATCGTCTATGATTAAAACACAAAAATTAGGATTTCATTTATGCAGGCATATATTGAATGGGGCAAGGTATAAATGTCGGACAAAATTTATATGAAAAGGTATCCTTTGAGTAACTTTCACATGAAAAACCCAACGGTGTGTTTTCACTTGCAGCAAAGAGGCTGCTTTTGACTCCTAGTTCGAATGAAAGTATTTTGATTCTTTATATAACGATTTTCATTACTTAGAATTTGGATAACTGGTTCAAACTTGGGTCCATTATTATTCATTCTGTTTGCTAATGACATTTCTGATAGTATCAAATCTTAAAAACTTCTTTTTGCCGATGATATGAAGATTTTCAGGGACATTGAAGACTATATTCTCTGATTGTATATCATTACAAAACAATATCACTGAGTTACATGAATACCTGTCGTGGTGTTGAAATGATGACTTGGTGTTGGGAAAAAGTTCCAGTAACATTTATTTCTTTGTGTAGGAATTGGAATCCGCCGCTACCAGCTAAGACTTTTTTATAGCAACATTGTTAGATCCTAGAGATCCTACTTCAGTTTCTCTATACAAAAATGCAATTCTCATTATAACGACGGAATGACAGTAATCAGAGCTGAAACAATAATAAACGGTAAAGCGGTGTCAGCAGCAAACAACAAGAGTAAGGGGTTCTGCTAACTCTCTGACTCGAAATCGAAGAAGTCGTTATCTCCAATGTTCTTTCTCTGGTGAGAACATCTACTCACCATATAATATACATATTGAGAGTTAGGGAGCAATAAATATAATGAGTTTTTTCAACACTTGCTGATATGACCATAACCATATATTTCTCAATAGGACATTTGCATGTCTCGTGCTATTCATATATGTACCCATTTCAGGGCGATTCAGGAGGGCCTCTTGTTATTGACGGCGTTCAATATGGAATTGTGTCATATTCCAAAGGATGTGCTGTAGAAGGATATCCCGGAGTATTCACCAAAGTTTCAGGATACGTCGACTGGATCGAAAAACATAGATGAAGAGAATGAAATGGCAGAGATATATTCTAGACTTGCATATATGATTATAATGGTTCTATACGATTGTTGAATTCAAAATAAATAAAAAAATATTTCGAATGGGAAAATAATGGAATAAAAAGCATTTGGCTATTCACTTCTCCATTTTCATAAAAAATGCGGAAAACATCTGAAAGAAATAGAGAAATTGAGTTCAAAATGATATCTTTACAAATAATTGTAGATCATGCGCAAAATTTTCAGAAAAAAACTGGAACGAACTGGAAAGTAATTGAAACAATTACTTTCTCATGAACATTGAATTACACAGGAATCACTTTTTCCTATTCAATAAGTTTTTACTCCAGACATTCATTGTGGAATTCAAATAGGTTTCATTCACAAGAACGCTGCACAACATGATATAATAAAAGATCATTCATTTACATTTCCACTCATATGAAAATCTATTAAACGTAAAATTCACTGAAGTGATGATTCCTGAAAAATATTTTTGTTTCGATTTCCAGATTGAGTAATATTCATTCCGATTTTTTTTTTTCATTCAAAGATAATGTAAGTGTGTGGAGAGACTGTATATATTAAACTTTTTCTTCAATACCAAAATACCCAGGATAACCAATTTTTTTTATTTTCAAAATGGAAAGTCTAAAATATCATGATTTGCAATTTTGAAAACATAACTTTGTTTTGTACAATAATTTTAACATCTCTGATTTGTTCTATGTACATCCATTCGATTTTGCTCTGCTTGGTAGCTGAACTTGAACTTTCAGCTCGAACTTGGAAACTTGGGCATAAGGTTACCTGTGTAAATATGTAAATACTATGCCCAAAGATTTTATCATTTTTCATTTGAATAACACCATAGATTGCTGAGGTGAGTGGGGTGATGACTACTACCCAGGACCTTCCGATTCATTTTTCGGTTTTGAGTACATTATCTACATTATTCTTATTTTTTTTTACCATTCAACATAAATAATTTTTTTACCTATTTCATATTAAACTTTTAAGTTTCTATTTCAAGCCCTGTCATTTGATACCCATACTGAGGTAGTGGTGGAGAAATATGTAATCCGCTATTTTGTAGCTGAAACCATCTTGAATTTGCATCTTTTTGAAAGTAGTTTCTTGAGGTAGTTGTGGAAACGTGTGATTCAGAATTCATTAAATTTTATTGTCATCAAAACTAAATGTGTGTTTCAAATATTAGATGAATCTGTCAGCAGGACAGATTACTAAATTTGACCGACACAAACAAACAGGGCAAGCTGAATGAAACAGTTCAATAAAAAGTATCACTTTTTTGTACGATGAAACCACTTGAATGAATTCACCATATCGTATAGAAGTCATAGACATTTTTTCAATGTAATAACCTTTATCCATAACCAATGATGCTGTACGTCTCAGCTCTAAAACTTCAATTTGTTGAATAATGGCAAAATCAATCTTTTCAATGTCGATCCAAATTATCCATTTCCAGAAAATTGTGAAATAACGGTTTGAGAATATGAAATATGCGCACCTCCATGACAATGACGACGACTTCGTTCACTCTTGTATTGGTAGATACTTGTTGCTGTCATCTTCGAACTCAACATATACTCATCACCTATCCAAATAATTCAGGTTATCTAAACTGAATGTGAAAGCATGAAACTCCAATCGCTATTGAAAATTATCAGAAAAAAAGTGAAGGTCTTTTAGAGTCATTATTAGTCATATGACGTGCATATCGCTCAAGGTTATGTGTCGTCAGTCAAAGTCAAGGTCTAGTGGAGGGGGGCGGTCAGGGGCGTCATTATCAGTCTACTCCAATTCAAAAGTGAATTTCGAATTGTCATACATAATTTTCTGACATATCTATATCAGCATGAAATAACAGCATTCAATTGTGAGTAATTTTAAAAAAAAACTGAGTTTCATTAATTAAATTGCCGTCAACATGCCTTCTACCATAATTTGGTGAATCCACCAATAATATTGCTCGTTGTTTGAGAAAGAAATACTTGGACATGGCCTCTAGAACAAATGATGATTCGAGCAAATTAATTGAAAAGACAAAATTTCAAAGTCGGATGGATCAAGGGTATATGACTTGATTTGTGGTTCTTACCCAAAACTTCATAATTACTAAACAGAATCTTTTCGCAGAGAATAAAAGACCATAGTTTATACCTAAATTGATGTGAATATTGGAATATTGAATGATTTGAGTTTTTTTATTGATTAGAACACTAGTCAGTTGAAATTCAGTTAGTATGAATATACCTGAAAAAGCTATTGTATAGCAAAACACGTGATTCGGATTCGTAAGCTGTACAGTGAAAATCCCACAATGAAGTGTCAATCGAATATATAAAAAGAGCCTGTGATTGAATTGATGAATGAACAGTTTTTATCAATCCAGAAAATAGTGTCCGTGTATCATGAGAAAAAAGCCACAAAGTTGAACGAGACCAAAAAAGAGTAAAATTATTGAACTACTTTTTATTCGATTACACATACTACTAACTTATCTTAAATTACATCATCACAATCTGCCGATGATGATGACGACTGGAACATAACTGTTACAATTCTATAAGTTGAAACTTTTTGAAGCTGCAAAATTGAATTACGTAATTTTGCCGTGATCGCTTTTTCATATATACTTGATATATGCTATTCTTCGATCCAGAAGATATTTCGTGAGATCCTCTGGGCAAGAAGCTCAAACTGTATATCATATTTCAATACAGTCGAATCAGTGCTGAAAATAAAATTGTATGTTACATATCATGTATTCATTCGTTATTACCGATAAAAAAAGAGAGTGTAGCAAAAAACATCAGCAGTAGCTGAGAGTAAATCTGAAAACATAAGGAGATAAACATGGAGTAGAATTATTCATTTGACTTTTGCAGAGTTCACGACAGAGTAGAAAATGTTGTGAATATGATGTGATTCAACTTTGAAATTTCAGCGTCTGTGACCAGGAGCAAGTTTTCTTGAGAATTCGCAAACTTGGTCATCAAGAACATCACAATAATTATTATTTTTCAGGATTTTCGAAGACTCGTTTCTGGAAAAATTCAAAATTCAGTTTTACTAAATTGGAAGTCAATGCTTTCTATCGATTAATATCTACATACCAGCATATGGACCTAGTAAATCAAAATAATCATTTATACTTGCAAGTCATATGAAAATTGCCTTTTCAGGGTGAACTTTCCAGTTTGCCTTTTATTAAACTTCAGCAGATTCTCTATAGATTCAGCTTCGTTTATTTTTCAGATTATGGAAGGTTGTAAACCCAAAAAAAGTAGGAAGTACTGAGTCCTCCACAAAATAATGTCTTTCACGGTTAGGGCCACAATATGTCAGGGACTATATAGATTGGTGAGCGCGGCCCATTGGAATGGTCTGCTCGTCAACTATAGATTCCACTACTTCCGAAACTTTTCTTCGGGGCTATATCAAATCGAGAGTTAATGTTACGCAACCTGGGTGCTAGTATTACTCCAGAAACATTCCGAAATGTTAGAATTCCAGAATGTTGGAGATGAGTTCAAGAGTAGACTGTTTTACTGTTAGGTGGTTCGAAGCGTTCGTTTGTTACATGCCTTGGGAATGAACACTTATCGATTGCAGAAAATGTAACTAATTTATTTCACTTCTCGAAGGATATACAACGTGACTCACGGTCGATGGTAGGTTAGACGTTTCTGAAAAACGCAAAGCATGATTTTTCTGAAAATTTCACCTCTCACATTTCCTTACCTGTTCTATCGATCTAAACTATTTTCAGCATTGCGGCGTTGCCACTTCCATCAAAAAGTCCTAGCAACTTTATTTATTTAAATGGAACATCCTGTATATTAATACATTTTTGCATTCGCTCTGGTATTTTAATACTTTTTTGTTATTATGTCCTATACCTATATCTATCAGTTTTCGAGATAAAAAATAAATTGTGCTAAATATAGTCCAAAACATAGCCTTAATTGGAATTGAGTACATCAGTACATCAATTCAAGAAAAGTTGATATTTTGATGATAATTTGGACAAACTCGATATATTCAAATAACACCAAGAAATCGACTCCGTATCATACAGGGCGTGCTAAAATTCTTATTATTTCCATTGTGCATAAAAGTAGTCAAAAGTTCATTTTTTCAAATGAAACCCCCTGTATATTACTCAGTAAATTGAAAGATGGTGAAAAATGCTTCAAGATGATATACATGTCCCTACCATCGACCGTGAGTCACACTGTATATTGGATGTTGATTAATTTACTTTTCATGATACTTTCCCAGTTCTGCCTTCTTTCTCAGTAGATGTATAGTAATTATTTGATTGCCAAATTTTCATTTTCACTCTAAATTTTACATGCTGTTCCTTTTAGTTTTCTTCTCCTTCCATTGGGTTCTTTCAATAAAATTTTGTCTTTGTCCCAATTCATACCTATGTGCAGTATTTCTTGTTCAAATATTCTCTGCTTATTTAAATGTCCTTGTGTCCCTCTTCTCTTTTATTATTCTGGTGTTTAGATTTTCTTCTTCTCAGAAGCCTTGAAGTTACAGCGATAGGTATAAGACTGGCCACAAACACTTGGAAACACTCTAAACACTGATTTTTGATTCATTCTTATTATTTGTTAGAATTAATAAAGACTTCAAATGTTTGTAAGTTTTGAAAATCACACGGACGCCAAATGATTTTGAATCGATTCGTCTCATCTTTTCAGCAAGACTAGGGAAGTAGTACATGTTTCTTTGTTATATATTAACATGTATGAAGCCGCATATACATGTTATCCAACAATGTATTCAGTCAAGCTAGCCTAGAGATATACAACATATGGAAACCCATAATCAAGTGAAAAATGGCCAACTCCCGCCAAACGATCATTTCCCACTAAACAGACGTCATCAAAAATGATCTTCAACGAAATGGCTACTCCAAAGCCATGCTGGAACAGACTTTGGCTAAAAGACAGCAGGAGCCCCGAAAGGATGAAAATCCGTCACAACCAGTGCTTGAACTTCCCTACATCAGAGGAGTATCGGAAAAGATACAAAGAATTGGAGTGCAACATCAGAAACTGCTTCAGATCCGAAAACACTATCCGTAGCAGCCTCACGAAAACCAGGCCACCAAACGAGAACTGCGATTCCAAGAATTGCTTTTACCGGATACCCTGTGAGTGCGGAAAATCCTATATTGGTGAAACTTTGAGGCCATTGAATGTTCGCATTGCCGAGCACAAGAAACATACACAGCGAGGAGAAACCAGTAAATTCGGAATAGCAGAGCACGTTTGGACCCATCAACATAACATCGAATGGTCCCAAGCTGAGATCATACACAAAGAGGAATATTGGCTTAGGAGGAAATTCAAAGAAGCCGCATACATGTTATCCAACAATGTATTCAGCCAAGCTAGCGCAGAGATACACAACATATGGAAACCCATAATCAAGCAAAAACCAGTGAAGCGGAAAAAGGAAAGCAGAGATAGTGAAAGTACTCAAACGACCTATAAATAGTCAGCTCACGGAGGAATCGGTCCAGTCATTACCCGAAGACGATTGAGGATACTAACAATCGAAATGTCGCGAATCGACTTTTCTTGAAATCTCTTAACTTTTCAATATTATTTAATTTATTTTTTGTTCAATTTGTTCAATTTTACTTGTATTTTATTTCACTATTATTTCATTTCAGGTTTTTTGCTTAATATAATTGTTTTTTTTCAGCTATCCATGTTTATTCTTCTTCTTTGTTAATTCTTGTTTTTTAGTTATTTCAGGGATTTCGAATCATTTTATGTAATATCAGACAATGGAAGTTCGAAGTAGTGAAATTCGAAGTATTATATATTTGTAATTGTTGGTGTTGTAGTAACAGTTGTGATTGCTGTTTGGCCTCATTTTCAGTTTTATTGATTTTCTCATTCACAAAATCTTTGAGATAATAATAATTCTAATCCACTCAAAGTTCGAGTTGATCAGTCTAGTTCTAAACTCCAGACATCATCAAAAGATGGCAAATGAGACTTTGCCGAAACGTTGTGAAAGTAATCCTTATGAGAATCAAAAATACAGAACATGGAGCGAAACCCGGAAAAACAAAGTGTGTGTGAGAAATCATCGAAATTGTTTATTCTTTCGAAAGTCCTATTGATGCCATTATGTGTGGAATATAGCATTGTTCCAATTTCCGCCACGACTTTTTTGGGTGGAGCGCATCCGAAACGTTCACTTTTCTATGACTCGGTCATAAATCAGGCTAAGGGCCGCTGTGGTTTGTGGCTTATTCGCACACGGTGGCCAGTTCACATCACCTACACGTGAGATGACCATGCCCTCAAATAGCTCTTGCAGAATATTGCAGAATATCCAATGTGGCATGAGCTGAGTGGCAAATAGCACCGTCCTGTTGAAACCACATGCCACTGGTGTCCAGATCATCCAATTCAGGCGAACATAAGTTGATAATCATCAAGTTGTAGTGTTTGCCGTTGATAGTGATGGCTTGTCCAATGTCGTTTTCAAAGATATATGGACCGATGACGCCGTCAGCCCAAAATCCACACCCAACAGTTACTTTTTCGGGATGCATTGAACGCTCTTGGATCTCATGTGGATTGATATCGTGCTAAATTTGACAATTTTGTTTGTTCACGTACCTATTCATCATCGCTGAAGATGAGTTTTCGATGAAAATGAGGGTCAGTAGTTGCCAACTGCTCCAGGGATCATTCAGCGGATACACGTCGTTGTCTATTGGTTGTTCACCTTCAGTTTCTGGGTCAGTTGAATTTTGTACGGGTGCAGACCCAAATCGAAAGGCCGAGATCTTGTGAGCGACGAGAAATCTATTGCCTCGGATTGTCATGCATACTCTCACAGACAGCGGTGCTATTTTCGGCAGATCTTGTTTTTGGTCAACGTACGGGTGTTGGTTGATCGTTTAATGAACCAGTGTGCTCGAATTTATCCACCATATTGCGAATAGTCCTCTCGGTAGGATGATTATGGCGACCGTAAAATGGGCGAAGCGCGCGGTACGTTGCCCTAACAGAACACTCATTTTGATAAAACAATTTTATTATTCGCACGTGTTGTTGTTTATAGTGATTTAACAAAACAGACTCAAAAAATGACAACTGATTTGACAGATGTAGCTTCAACAAGATGGCCGTTGTCAACTGTCAAAGTTCGGAAGTCTCTTTTGGAAGACCCTATATACACACGGTACAAGGTTTCCTGAAATCTAATTTATGAATCACGCGCAAACGAAAATGTTATTTATACATGTGGAGCAGTCCCATACATCAATATTGTATATAAGAGACGTGAGAATAAATGACAGATCAGTACCGAAGGTGGATGCAAGTTGCCTTCTAACATAATGAGCACAGTTCTATGTCTTTCTGACCTACTCACACGAAACTCCCCAGTCATGTTTGCTATCATTAAGGTACCCGATGAATTCACTTCTGTCTGAAGAAATCACATCGTGACTACTCACTTCGACTCGAAAATCGGCAATTTGCATGATATAACTGCATTGAAACAGTCTTACTGGGATTTATAACCAAGAAGTTTCTGCGGCATCAATCTGTAAATTCGACAGACAGCTCATTGAGTTTAACTTGGGGCTCCCCGGGGCTAGCGGTAACGCAGCAAGTGTACATAGCAGAAACATCATAGATCCCAAGATGGATCTCTAAAGGAACTCATAGTTGTTACCGTATGACAGTTATGATATGTCACGCACATTTTCACAACAGTCAAGTATGACTCCAGCCATAAAAGTACCTACTTACTCAGGATTATTTTATGATTGATGATATCGAATGCCTCAGATAAATCGAAAAAAAAAACCACGTATTTTTTCATTATGCATGGGCATCATAAACATATAAAGCAATTACCAGGTTAAAATCAGTATTGGATCTTGGTTAATAACTATGTTGAACTTGTCCAAAAAATTGAACATCTTATATATACAGACATTTCTCAAACACATTGCATAATACCGTGGGTATTGATTAGCGTGAAGTTATCCACAGATTTCTGGCCACACATGCTGACGTAGGGGAAAATAAAAATCTGTGATTGGGATACGAAATTATTAGCACCCGTACTAAAATCTGTGGCTGGAAATACCTATCACTATAGGTTGAACGAGGAATTATTAAGACTATT
>WOGO01004390.1:0-13312 GCA_015342085.1 Leptinotarsa defecta | reverse complement strand
ACTTTTAAATTAATGCTAGCACGTTCTATGACGGCAGACATGCACAACACAAACTGAGCTTCGTCCCCAACAATGGCGTCCGCGTGCCTTCTTTGTGGACGGTCGCTGTCAACACATCCGTCCACCACCATATCAGGAACGAAACTCGTCTAGACAATTTCTGTGGCAATTTTCTAGCATAATATGTGTAATACTAATACATGCATCTCTTATTTTTTGTTTGAGATAGTCGATATCTGTACTTGGTATTGAAAACAATTTATCCTTTTTGTATACTCAGACAAAAACATCTAATGGAGTAAGATCTGGGGATCTAGCTGGCCAGTTAATTGGTCCATTGTTTCCAATCAATTTTCTTGGGAATACTGCATCTATATGTTTCCTTACTTGTGCTGCATTATGGGGAGGAGCGCCGTCCTGTTGAAAATATTGTATTTTATGACGGATATTCAGTGGCAATCCATCTAAGTAGCCATCGAATTCATTGAATAGAAAATGAAGATACATTTTACTGAATTTCATTAGTTCGAACTTTCATTGTCTGATATTATATAAAATGATTTGAAATCCCTGAAAGAACTGATAAAGGAGAATTGAAAATTGAAGAAGAAGAATAAAAATGAATAGCTGAAAAAACGATTATATTGAGCAAAAAACCTGAAATGGAATAATAGTGAAATAAAATACAAGTGAAAAAAGGAACAAATTGAACAAAAAATAAGAATGAAATTAAAAAAGTTGAGAGATTCCAAGCAAAGTTACTTCACAACGTTTCGATTGTTAGTATCCACAATCGTCTTCGGGTGATGACTGGACCGATTCCTCCGTGAGTTGACTATTTAAAGGTCATTTGAGTACTTTCACTTATCTCTGCTTTCCTTTTTCCGTTTGGCGGGATTTCACAGCATTTTATATAATATCAGACAATGGAAGTCCGAAGTAATGAAATTCATAATGAAACATTTTCAACCACCTTCAAACATACATTTCACTATTCAAATGATCATTATAAAAGAAAGCGAAGATGCGTTTGTTCCCACAATTCGCAACCAAATATTTATTCCAAACCTTTCATGGAAATTGGTTTCCCTATATAAATGTTCATTTGTATTATTCCACATATAATGAATATTTCTGTTGAACCAACTATTGTCGGTGAATTTTGATTCGTCCGTCCATATTATTTTTCCACAAATATTTCCAACTTCCCTATTTCCACGTCTCAACCACTTCGCAAATCGTACTCTCCTTCCGCAATCCCTTTCATTGAGGTGATGAACTGTAACATTTATATTTGTTCTTTTTCAAAATAGTTCTGGTGGATTTTACAGAAATCTCCATTTCGTGGGCCATTTCTCGTAAAGAACAATCTTGATTAACGTAATTTTTGTAATTGGCCATAGTAACAAAGCAGAGCCTACGTGTTCGAGATGGTTAATGAATTGAGATGCTATTTGATCATATCAAATCATACAACAATCGAATTTTGACCATAAACTGATATTTTCGTTACTTCCAGGACTGAGAATTATAAAAATTATAATTGATTAGGGATAAATAAGCCTTGAAAGGAGGATTACGGCAATACAAAAATTGATATGACATTCAGATGAAAAATCTGAAAACATAATACAGTTCTCTCTCAACTTCCATGAACGGAAAGAATGTGCTGCTCAGAAAAATGTACTCGAAATCACTTCTTCAAAAAGGCATTCCCTTCATAACTCGGCGTGACGTTGAGATGTGCCCCAAGATCTATTCCCGTCCCAGTGCATCAACAGGTCCCAGGACCGGACCCGTTTTGCAAACGCTGTCGACGGGAACGGATGCACTGTTTGCGAAATCATCCATCAACGTTAGCGCGAGTTCAAGGGTTGATACAAACACTCATTGGCGTGCAGATAGCATCGGTTTTATAAATGACGGCTGACTAACCGGGAAGTGAATACGTTCGTTTCTGTTCTAACGGATGTGGATTTCCATCGAGGACTCGATTTTCGATGGTGAAATTTTAATTGATTGGAAATTTTTATATGTTTTTGGCAAATATGAATGCTGTATTATTTTGTTTTCGAAACAGGACACGAATGAAAAATCAGTATTGACAAAATCCCAATAAATTGTCTAATTGAAACTACAATCTCGAAATAGGTAATTTTCAACATATTCAAAAAACACTTCATTGGGAAATTTTCACTCAACAATTTTACAAAATTGCAACACGTGTTTTGCCATACAATGGCTTCTTCAGGCGTGTCTTTACTGTTACTGTAATTTTTGCCTTTCAAATTATAAAATGCAATTCTTGGGGAAATTGACGCACTATTTTGGTAAATTAATTTTATTCATAGTGAGACAAAAAATCCTCAGAGTTGATCTACATTTCATCAGTAGTTGTAGTAATTTATCAATCATTATTTAGGTTGAAGTGAAACAAAACAACAAGAATGGAAAAAAAAATAGAAAGTTGAGTATAATACACAAAAAAGTATCAATAATTAGTGCTTCCACCTCTATCACCCATATCAGAATTATATCGGTTAGCCCATATTCAAAATTAATCCCCACTTTTCATTTTGCTTCAAATTTGGATCAGCATATCTGCCATTTCTTGCAAATCATCTGGCTTAATCAATAACACTTTAATGTGAAATTTCCACCGGACACAAATGCAAGATCTGCCGAAAACATCGCCGCTATCTGTAAGAGTTCAGACGAATCCGAGGCTGTCACAAGAACTCGGCCTTTCGCAGAACACAACTTGGCGAATTTTGCGACGAGATTTGAACCTGCACTCGTATAAAATTCGACTGATTCAGAATCTGAATGTAAACGACCATAAACAATGAGGTGTATTTCGTTAAATAGCTCTGGATCAGTTGACAGCTGGCCCAGCGTAATGAATAAACAAAATTGTCAATTTTGTTACAATACCAATTCACATGAGATCCGAAAACGTCCAATGAAACCCAAAAAAGTCAGTATTTGGTGTGTATTTTGGGATGTAGGCGTCATTGGTCTATATTTCTTTGAGAACGACGGTAACCAGGCTATCACTGTCAACGGCGAGCACTATAGGTTGATCATTACCATCTTCTTTTGGTCTAAATTGGATGATCCTGATGACATGTGGTTTCAACAGGGCGCCGCTACGTGCCACACAGTTCATGCCTCATTGTATATTCTGCACAAGCCATTAGAGAGCATGGTCATCTTATGTAAGCTAATCACCGAGATCGTGCGACTTGACACCGTTAGACTTTTTCTTGTAGAGTTTTCTTGAGTCGCAGGTGTATGCGAATAAGCCACAAACCACAGCAGTTCTCAAACTCAACATAACCCATGCCATGACACAAATTCAGCCTGATTTATGCCCCAGAGTCATGAAAAATTGGATTTTTCGAATGCGCTCCACCCAGAGAAGCCGTCGCGGACATTTGAAGGATGTTTTTTTCCACACATAATGGCATCAATAGTTCTTTCAAATGAATGAAAAATTCCGATGATTTCTGGAACACTTTGTTTTATTTAAATTTAAAGAAATGAAGCGCCTAATGACAGACCCTATATAGTACTTTGTGAGATATCCAGGGCTGAGAATTTAAATTTTTTTTTTTCCATGAAGGAATATAATTCCTTCATGGAATTATTGTGTTGTATTGTATTATATGTATTGATAGTTCTCGCAGCGTGTAGAGTCTTTTTTGTCCTGTGGTCAACATAGTCCAACAATTAAAGTGAATATTTGTGTGAATATTTGATCAATTATATTTGGTCTTCTTTATATTTATGCTCAGTAATACTAGTCCATCTATCTTCTTTTTTGATACATTCAGCAGGATGGGAGGCTGTTTCTTTACAACACTAATACCTCAACATCAACATAATTCAGCAAATTTTAACAGCTAACTCTTTGTAGCGCTTTACACATTAGCAGTTGAAAACAAAGAAAAAATTACATGTTCTTGAAAACTACAAATCCTAGATAAGTTATCGATCTACAGCATTGTATCTAAACTGTTTTTTTTTTGGTACACCGACAATGACTTAACTCAATGTAATGTGATTCTGATATGACATTAGACTGATGAAAGAACTGAGATAAACGTTAAATAGTGACATAATGGTGACGATAATCAAAATATTACCAATTGAAATTGAAAAACTCTAGCACTGACAAAATCGCTTTGAATATGTTCTTCCAGTATAGATTCACTCCTCAATCCGCGATGTGGAACCCGACCTGGGACGGTTTTCCGTTGTTAACCCGCAGTTCCGGAGTTGAATCTGATTAATGGAAAAGTGACAGGACTGAGTGATCCGACGAAAACAAACACGCAAATGCGTTGTAAATTTACATCCGTGGCTAGGTAGGGTTTTACGAATTATATATGGTCGGAGACAGAGATTTTAGATTTCATAGTTTGATACTGCCTGAAGAAATAACATTTCATTTTTGCCATGTGTATCTGAAAAATAATTTTGAAAGGATATTATGAAATACTAGCGAACTGCCCCGGCTTGGCACGTGTGCAAAGCTGATACTGAATATACATATGAACGGATACTATCGCTGCTAATCATAAAGTTATACGGCGAAGCGCAGCTTTCGATGCACTATTTATAGGCGCGACGACGGCCCCCCAGCGGGTACCACCGCAACCGCAATGTCCCTGCATTTTATATCTGTGATATCTTCGAAAATATTCATTGATCTATATCAAATTTGAATATTTAAGTTACTTAAATAGATAAGGATCAATGCTGTATTGCCTAAAATTGCTTCTTAAATGAGCTACTGTTGCTCGATTGTAGAAAATGGTTATTGTGGCCTATCCTTTAGAGATACACTTATACAATCGCAGACTTCTTTGTAGACCTTTCTAAGGTGTAAAAACTGTAGTATATTTTTTATTATATCTCGTAGGGTTCAGCCAGCGTTTGCAATGTAAGTGCAAAAAATGTGTTCATTTACATCACAATAGAAACCTCTGAAATCATCAGTGTTCATCTATCAATAGGTTTGTTCTGGTTCTACGAAAATCAGTTTCTAGGACGCCAGGATCATGCGCAGTTGATATAGAGCGTTCTGGTTCATTCAGAATAGATTCGGATTGATGAATCCTCTGTTTTGGTTTCGACTGCGAAATGATCCTAAACTGTCTTGAACCGTCCCGGAACTGTTCCCGTTGCTCTTGCGCATTCATGTGGAAATTTGTTTTGGCTATATTCTTGGATGTTTTTTTATTTACTTGATTTAAATAATTGATGCTTGAGGTTAGATAAAATTTGAACTGACTACAAGGATACGCTACATAACAAAATTGACATGATCAACAGTACTTTTCTCATCTTCATCTCATATACACGATAGGTGGTACAGTAGTCTACTCAAAATGCGTTCTGATTTAACCAAGTGTCCGAGACTATTTAGGACTGTTAGAGATTTTTTGCTTGTACACATCATGTTTTGCGCAGTTTTCAAACAGTTTCGGATGTTAGAACCAGAAGATCTAAGCATACATAGAGACAGACTTTGTTTTATACAATATACTGATTAGTGACATTTTATTCGAAATATATTCATTAATATATGACATGACATGCTCGAAATTTAAATACAATCTTCTTGGAATTTTTTCCGGAAAAAAATCTGAACGAAGCTTTGAGGACATTGGGTATATTTATACCTTATCAAATGACTGCTGTGGGACCGATGGTTCAAGCCGCGAAGCCGGACGGTCAATTTTCACTTCTTATCGTCCAACTCGTGTTAGGAATGACACGTTGAAAATGTAAGACCTCGTTAGTCCTTAGCTCGCACAAGTTTCGATTGTTGAGAGTTGTCGTTCGTAGGGGGTGACAGCTGGTTAACGTAAGCAAGATTTCAAACAGATTTTTTCAAACAGAATTACTCGCAAGCAAAAAAAAATAGAAATTGCCTACATGCAAGCCATTTTTCTAGCTGATCCCACCATTACTATTTCGGAAACGGTGAGACCCTTTAAGGTCGGTTTAGTGGGACAAAAGTCCCAGGAAAGCCATCGTTGATGGTTGTCCTCGATTACAGTAAGATTGACCATCAACTTCTTTGGAGAAAACTGTCATACTTTCGATTTGGAGCTGGTGCTGTTGCTTTGATTTGAAGCTATCTTAACGATCAGCGTCAGAAAATATGTCTAAATGATGTATGCTCGAATGCTTTATCTTTCAGGTTCAGAATCCCTCAAGATTCTATTCTGGGTCCGCTCCTATTTCCACTGTATATATCACACTATCCGTTATTATGCAGATGATACTCAATTGTAGGTACTATTGTTTTTCCAAGAATAACTGGCATGATGCTGTTGAAATACTTAATGAAGCTTTTGAAAAGTTGTCGAGCTTTTCAATCGTTCACAACTTAAAACTGAACTCTAAAAAATTTCAGCTGCTACTGATAGGTACTAAACGTAAGAGGACTGAATTAGTGAACAAAATTGATGTCCAAATTGGATGTGATACAATTCCTGTAATCAACGAATGTAAAAATCTTGGTCTATGGTTACAGTCAGATCTTAGATTTAATAAAACACATGTTAGTAGTCTATGTCAATGCTCCTACTACATCTTACGGAATTTGTACTGTAACCGTGATATTATGACTCCCAAACTAAAACTACACTTTGTGAAACTATCATTCTATCTGGAGTCTACTACTGTGACATCATTTACGGACCTGCATTGATTCTATCTGACGTGAAACCTCTACAGAAGATCAATATAACTGTATTAGATTTGCATATGGAGTAAGGAAATTAGATGAGTCAGGATGGTTCAGACTTGCTGGCAGATTCATCGTATATATTTGGGTGTCTTAGTCTCTCAAGAAAGTGAAATTGAAATAAATTCATAATTCCCAGGCTCACTCCAGCCTGTTTCACTCGAAGCTCCATTTACAACTCTATCATCCTTTACAATATTCTACCAAGTGAATTCAAATATTACTCTTTGAATAATTCAAAAAAAATTCAAAACTCATACCTCTTTTCTACCCCTTGTTATTATTTTGTAGTGAGACTATCATGTTTTTTTTGACATCTTATTTTGTTGAATGCATATGTGCATATGATATGAAATATATATATTAGTTTTCGGTGCTCGATATTATTATTTCATAATTTTGTGATTTTTTTTGTTACTGTTACTTCGCCTGTGATCAAATGTTCTATCGTGTTTAATTTGTGATTATTCGATCAATAAAGCCGAATATTATCATTATTCAAAAAATTACTTATATTGGGGAACTAGAACAATCATAAACAGCTACAACTAATTAACAATAAAGAGATGTAGTTCAATATATAGCTGATTTTTTATTAAGGTGGATATGAAAATCGATGAAAAAACTAGAGGTCCGCATTAAAAAAAGTATGACGCATTGCAAGATGATTCATATCAGATTATAACAAATATTTCGAAAATTACCACTGATATTCTTAATCTGAGATCATTCCAGTTCACCAAAATAGGAAACTTTTGTCTCATTCAACCGACTTCGTAGGTCTTACTGTTTTTGAGATAGCAATAGTATTATCAGCTAAAAAAATGGCTTGAGCCGAGAGATTGCCTTCATTATATAGAAACTAACTACAGAAAATGCGATAGTTCAACTATAGACCCAATATATTTTGACTCAGGTACATTATACTTCATTATCGGTAGTGCTAATTCTAGATTTACTCTATTCTGTTCAGAATGAACTCTTACTGAAGATGTCTAGACCATTCACAAAAGTTTGTTTCAGATTCAAACTGAAAGAAAAAACCTTCTCGAAATAAGTACTTTCATATAAACATCAAATCACAACTGCTTTCATTGAAACATTGGATTAAACGAAAAACATTCTATCCAAGCTCTTCTGAAGGATATATCTCCTTTCAATTTCAATAAACTGCTTATCATTTTCAGAAGATACACAAAAGGACGTTGTGTTTCACAATAAATTACTATCAGAGGTAAGGAATTGGGTCCCTGCATTTTCAAACCTATACAAAATGTCTCCTGAGGAATTATTATTTCATTTACGAGTGATTGAATATATTTCCGTTACACTTCAAGCAGACATCAGTATTTTTCCCTTGTCTATGTATCATCCGGTATTATCATGTCTATAAATAACCGTAAAATTGGCCAAACTGAAAACTTGTAGCCACCTTGCGTTTCATTTGTTTGAGTACCTCAACATTCTCCAAGAAACTCATTAGCATGAAACAATAACCGCTTGTTCTTTATCTCCAGTTCCACCAAAACTTGCAATAATAAACTAACACTAAATACTGTATGAAAGTTCCACCAACCATATAATCTGTGAGGAATCCTGACAGAAGTCAGGAAACCAGAAAATTACAAACTACTAGATAATGAAATGACTATGCCATGATGGATAGCCGATCAAAAACAACAAGAACGCGTAATATCTTACACGAACTGAAGGTAGAGTGACAAGAGGGCGTGTGCCCGAGAGGTTTATGTCTCGAAGACCTGTTATTAGAGGTCAATAAATAATAATGTCAGTGAAGCCGCAAATGAATCAAGAGAAAAAAAAACCAGCACTGGCGTGCTAGAAGTGAAAAAGTGCAAATCTATAAAATCTCTTATGGTTGAAAATGGTTGAAAATGGACGTCATTGTCATGGCAAAAACCTTTCAAAGATAGGATGCGTATCGATTCTGTATTTGGTCCAATCAGATGAGGAGGATGTCATTGTTTTGCATGAATGGTATCGTGAAATAACTTGAAACTCTTTCTTTCAATATGAACTGGAGTTTATACTGAAAGAAGTCAGCGATTCATTATTTCCCCGGAAAGGTAATTATTTGAAAAACATCAACTTCACTCTCTCAAATGTACTACCAAATACTTATTGGATGTTCTTGTCGAACAGGTAATTCTATAACCTACAATCAGTTGAGATTCTTACCTTTGATAACTGAATGCGGAAAACCAAGAAAAAACTTATTACTGAACATACTGATGGAGTGATTATGTCAAGGCAATGAGCATGGAAAGGAATCAGATAGTTGACAGAGTTATTTCAAAAAATAGAGACAAAAAATAGATAACGTAAAACAGAAAATGTAACAACAAATATAGTTGGTACGTTCATTTATTTATTCATTAAATTCAGGATAAAACAGTTCGGAACCTAAAACAGTATCCTCTAAAGAGTACTAGATCCCATTAACAAATAAAAGAAAAACTCCCAAATTGAATTGAAATGTACTGAAAAAAATAATTTTTATCACGATGAGTACGTGCATGAGGAGTTATCAGAGATAAAAGACGAGAATCGAAAACATTTAAAATTTTGAAGGGGTAGACTAGATTAGTAATAATTCTGCTTTGTTTCGATAACTGAATATTATACTGCCTTCGAACCAATCTATGATATAGGTATTTGGTACTCCAAAATACATGAATCGTATGAACTTCCTCTTTGAGTCACTTTCAATCTTGCTTTATGTTCCAGATCATGCTTACTCAGCTTACAGTGAATAAATGTAAATTGTTTTGATTGCTGTTCGCTCGTGAAATGTTTGCACTCTTTTATAATATCTCATTATTCTATTATACAAATTCATTAATTGTGTAGTCTATGTGAATCACATAGTTCATTTCACTGTGATCCGTCCTATTAGCTATCGAGTGCTGACAATGAGAAGGCATGAGGTTTTTTATTGAAGAAATACAATCATATTTATCAATATTCGGCTTGAGTTTATTGGCAGCACAATACTGCGAAATGCTAGAAAGGTCTAACTGAATATTCATGTAGTTTTCGATAATACAGATATTGCTAAAGATTTTGTGATCGTCTGCGTGAAGCGAGATTGATATAGTTACTAACATTACAAGGCCGATATGTAGCAAATAACGGATGAGGTTGAATATTGTAATCCAAAGCGCAGCCGACAAATATAACAACCGAATCCGTTATTTACGTATCGGCCGTGTGTCGTTCAAGACTTTTCGTAATCCCTCTGAAAGATTACATTTTGATTCCGAGGAAAAGACAAACCATGTACCTCGTAATTCCACAAAAAATCCAAACATCGTGTTGTCCTTGAACAGCTTAACAATATCATAAAGCTTAACAATATTATGAACAACAGTATTTTGTGTTCGAAGTTCGCTTTAACAACAATCATGGATGAAATTGAGGGACAAATTTTTTTACAAATATTGGGAGAATCATGTGCAGCAACTGTTGACTTACTGTCGTAAAAACTCAAGAGCCATATCAGAAATACTATGAAAATTTTGAAGAGTAGCGTTAAAGCTAAAATGTAAACTAGTTGGTTAATGAAGATGTATTTTCAGCCTATATATACGTAAGGAAAATCAGAGGTTTATTCTCCTAACTCGCTGTGGACGAAGATTTCAATATTGAAACTATCTTTGAAAGTTTATTTAAAAGTGAATCCAAGGAGACCAAGAAATTCGGAAATCTTTAAAGTACCCTTTTGTCGCACCAACTATGGCCGGAATGAATCTGTAGGTAAAATTTTGAGACTTGCAAATACATACAATGTAGATTTAGAATTTTTCAATTCTTCTTTGGAAACATTTTGGGTAAAGATTGTAATTCATTAACTTATTTTTACGATTTTTTTTTATTATATTTTATATATTTTTTCCTTAAACCTAGCTCAGATTAATATTAAATACATATCTGTGAACTTGTTAACTTTTTTGTAAAAAATAGGCATTGCCGTAAATAAATAAATAAACATTGACATTTGAAGGCTAGTTTTTTGAATCGCACACAATTAGAGTATCATCTATTGAAACGGTATTTCAGATTTTGATTTTTTTTTTGTTTTTGAGATGAAAGTCCAATGGATACACAACAAAGAAAGCAGAAATTTTAAGTGAAGAAGAAGTAACTAAGTTTTTGTTGGAAACAGATGATCATACATGGTTGCTTAAAAAAATTGTAATAATGTGGTAGTATTTTTGGCGCCAGTAGACGTGACGAACTTGTTAAGCTGACTGGGAATGATTTTGAAAGCACCAGTACCAGAGTTTTAGTTACATTGAGGGATACTGAAAACAAAAAGAACAGGGTATTCGCCATTCCCACAAAATGAATTTCTTTTGATTCCTATGGCTTATACGAAATATACGTAGATTTGCGGCCTTCAAATTTGGAAAATAGGCGATTCTTCATTGGTTATAGAAATGGTAATTGTGTCAAACAAGTTGTGGGCTAATCCAAAGAAAATTGCAGCATTCTTAAAATTGGGAAATCCTCGTCTCTACACAGGGCACTCGTTTCGTAGATCCTTGGCTACTATGTAGAAAATGGTGGCGATCGCTAAAAAAAAACTTGGAGGTTGGAACTCATCTGCGATGGCGGAGACGTAAATTAAAAATTCAATTTCAAAGAGAATGAAGATAATGAGAAAACTATTTCATAGTAATGAGGCTATACTGACAAGTTCAAATAATAGTACTATAGATGGTAAATCTCTCATCGATGGAATAGAAATTTCAAATAATAGCAATTATCAAATTACCTTTCAAATTTATAAATATTCAGTATTATTATAATTACTGTTATTGTTGGCTAAATAATGTTATGAAAAAATATTTCAACAAGTGATTTCTTAACGACCGCCGGCCTTTAAAAAATCTTAATGAACGGAGGCTGTTAACATTAACTTTTTAATTGTCATTCAAATATCGTTAAATCAAAATAGCAGTATGGGATTTCGAATGGTCCACTTTATTGAAATCCTTGCTGGAGTCGGTGTACACAGAATCAACCCGAATGCGCCTATCCATAACATTCGATATGTACCGAGAGTAAATACTCGAATTAGTTTCTACGGAATGTCTTGAATTTCTTCATCGACCTTTTTTGGATATTTTTACCTCACACAATCTGAAAAATATGAAAATTGTAATGGAGAACTTTATACACGTGTGAAAATTGATAACTTTTTAGTTTATGGTGATAAATTACTGCGTAAATTCAAAGTGACTTTCACAAAAAAAAATGTTCAATTTATCAATTACTTGCCATCGTCAATGATTTCTTCTATCAAAAAAAAAAAAAATTGAATTTATACAATACTTATCTTGACGTTTTGAAGGCTAAAATCAGCTTCCGTCTTCAGAAATGGACAACATTTAAGTCTATACGCAGTTTTTCTCTGCTGCTTATTTTTAATTCCCAAATTCTTCGACAGATGTCAAAAAGGTAGTGAGAAAACAGAACTACAACTTTCCAAGCAAAGATAGCTTCAAAACAAGGATGTGCTCTCATTAATACAGGATAAGGTAGTTAAAAGAGTTGGGCCAAATTCAAAAAATATACCGGAATTACTGAAACTATTGTTTACCGATTATATAGAATCGTAGCAAGTAAACAACAAAATTCCATTGAACGCAGCATTGAATGTATGAAAAACAATACAAAAATACGAAACCGATGGTCAACAAGATGAAAAATCATGAAATGTACATAGGAGGCGAGATGACAAGTATCACATTACTTAGGAAAAATAAAAACAGAATACTGATACCTGTATTCGCCGTTTCCTCTGTAAAGCGAAACTTGCGTAAGCTCACTTGAAAGTCAAGAACAATAAACGTAGCTCAGCCAAGCGCCAAAATAACTTGGCAATGTTGTATCTTTTTGGGGATAATTACTGTTAACGCGTCAATTCTCAAACTACGAGAACCGTATGTTAGGTGAATTCAATAAAAATTCGGGTTTTGTAGGTTTACTTTCACCTTGTTGTCGAAAAGTATCAGAATCAGACAAAAGAACATACTTACCAAACTTTACCTCAGCGGAGAATTTGCAATTCAATCATAGATCCCTGTATTGCAAAATAAGATCTAAGTGACCACCTATAGAGAGAGAAATATTCTACTCAGGGCTGCTTGCATCTAGGACAATGGCCAGCTCCTCTGAACAATAATAATACTATGAAACCAATTATAAATTTACTATTTTACATGTGGTCAGTTATATCTCATGTGATTGTATTATTGAAAAGTTAAAACAATTCAATGTTTTTTTTTCAAATCTTTTCGAATTCTAAAGAATCTTCTATGGAGCTCCAGCACATATAGTGTTGTCAGCTTGGTCAGTCCAAATCTTCTGTGAAAGACCATATCATCCATCTCTTCGAAATAGTTGGGCCTCCTTAAAATTTTTCGTGTAAAATGCCATTATCGTCTTTCAGCATGATTTCATCTTCTAGTTCCATCATTCTGCAACAACTGATTTTAATTTCACAAGTCATTTTACTAAATC
>WOGO01004389.1:0-13313 GCA_015342085.1 Leptinotarsa defecta | reverse complement strand
ATGGGTAGAATCGTAATGTATAGTCATATCCGTATAGGACGGTTTGTGATAAATTGAAAAATCATGTTTGTTGTTCATTCTACTAATTGTTAAGTCCAAGAAATTGATTGAATTGTCTGCTTTTACTTCAATAGCGAATTTAATGTTTCCATGAATTTTGTTCTTATCCCTATGAAAAGTATCTAATTTTCTCTTAGTACCTGAAAAAAATACCAAATCGTCATCCACATATCTATACCAATACAAGAAATTCTTAATCGAAGGATGTTTAAAAATCGACTTCTCTGGGTTATCCATGAACATTTCCGCGAATAAGGTGCTTAATGGATTTCCCATAATTAAACCTTTTGAAGGGGAATGCATATTGTTGTTAAATTGAAAATAATTTTTGTTTCGAAACATAACGACAGAAGGTCAATGATTTCTCGTTTTATAACTGGGTTCACTCTATTTTTATCTAATAATTCTATTACTAAAGTGATAGTATCATCAGGAGATATGCTGCAAAATAGATTCTGCAGATCAAGGGATAGTAATTTTGCATTGTCTGGTAGAGGTATGTTCTCTATTTTATTAAGTCATATGAATTCCGTAGGCTGAATTTTGGTGGAAACTTACATTGGTTCAAGATGATACTGATTAGCCTTTCTGATAATTTCACTGATGGTGCAGCGACAAATTAAACCACTGGGTAGTTTATGAAATTACTATGAAATTACAAAATCAATCAGAAAACATGTTTCGCTATTCAATAGGTTCTTCAGACATGTCTACACCAACTAAAATCTATATATTCAATACTTCATAAATATATTTACAATTTGAAGTACCTGAAGTACGCAATTAATGATATAAAGGTGTACCCGAGTTTCAGAATGAATCAATTAATATTAACATAAGAAAATAAATTTTACAACTTATTTGAATAAACATGTAATGAATGAAGTGTCCTGAGTTTATGTATCAGTCGATTACCAGTTTCAACAGTTGAAAAATATTCAATAACAGGGATTTATTCAATTTAATTGAGTCATTCGCTAAATGACCAGAATTGTTGAATCCATTTATTTCTTAACATTCTAAAAGATTGAGATTCAAACTTTTCACTCCTGAATGTAACATGTCATACTCATGATTGAACTCAAGTCCTTCTACTAAAATATAGTTTGCAAATATGGAATTGGTTTTAACATTCAAGAAACTACTCATATGCTCTTCAATTCATTGGGACAAAGTTCTCCCTATTTGGCCAATATAAAGTTTTGGGCAAGAGCCACAAGTCAACTTATATAATTCTCATCTATCTGACACTGAAGTCTTGTCTTTATTGTTTTTAATAAATTTACTCAAACTATTATTCGTTCTGTAGGCTTACAGACAGAAGACCAAACGGAAATGTAAACGAGGGCATTCAACATTATCTTCGCTCAAATTTGAAGCAAGTTTTTCAGATTAGATCAGTCTGCACTTATATATCATTCCACCAAAAGATTTGTCATTACCTCTTACTGGAAGGTGAAGATGGACTTGTGGCTCTATTTGTTTCTTCAAGGTTCCAATTTTCTTCAGGATGTGGGGATATTTCAGATTTGTCTGCTAAATAAGTTTGACATTTTTTAGCAGAATTATCAACTGGGATTTCGGTCAGGCCTAGAAATACATGCTTTTGAAAACACTGTAAATCGAAACCTACTAAAATAATGCACATAGACAAAGACGTTACCTTTAATCTTCAACATTTCGGCAGTCTTCAGAATACACGGAAGTTGCTCTTGGGATACACTAACTTCTCCATGATACATGAAGTCGACCATAACTCGTAAGTCACCAAATTTAACATCTTTGAGAATCACTATAGGATGTTTGCAGGGGTTTGAAGCGAAAAGAGACTGAAAATAAACCTTGCTTGAAAAACTTGTTGAAATTGAGATATCAGAATATCAATAGGATTTCTATATTATTCTTGGATAATTGCTACTAATGAAAAACCTGCAAATGATAAGTAGAAAGATACAATAATATGAAACTGAATTATGGAGTGACAATAATCCTAAGCTAATAAAAGACAAGTCTATTAATAAATAAATAAACTTATTGATCGTTTGGATGTGCAAAACTAATACAAATGAGTCAAATTACCAAACTATATAAATATATAGTTTCGATGTATAAAAAATAGCAAAACAGCATGGTATTAAAAGGACTAACAAACTTATTGTGTCAGATGGAAAAAATTAACAGACGCCTTATTTTCTTGAACTTCGGGGAAGATTGAATCGATTGAGTGGAATAATACACGTTAAATTTATAGAAACTACTAATATAAACAATAGCCTGAAGAACTTTTTCTCAACCGTAAGCAGAAAATATTTGTTATGGGGATTTCAGTTCCTTTTGAGATTAATATTAAGTTGTTTGAACTGTAATATCTTGGTGAATACTCAATCAATTTTATCAAAATGAGCGGTATTTGAATAAGTGCACTTTTGTTAACGTAACATAAGTCGATAAATTCCATCAGCATAAAAATTGTATACTTGGGATTTGAAGGCCATTTTTGCCTGGTTCTGGTTGGCGAAGGTTCTACCATTGAAGTGTTCGAAAAGATGGTATTCAGTTGCATCGGCAGCAGCCAGCACTAGTTAACAAAAGAGATCCAATCCTGATCCACTACAAAGCTCGTCCCCTCTTATATATTTTTTAAAATTATATTTTTTTATGAAAGAACTTCTCTGTCTCATCTATGTTTTTAATATCATCTATTATCAGAATAGAGCAGTTTTACCTGTATTTTATTTGAGTATTACATGTAACATGTTTGTTTCCTAGATATATATTTTTATACCGACACATTCATGTTGTCTCTATATTAAGCATACTTAAAATATAGCTAAAAACATATATTTTGAAACTCGCTCTCAAGCCACACCATCATTTGGCAATATGACTACAATAATACATTTTTTGTTAATTATACAGCAATTTGCTCCTTTTTAAGAGCAACTGCCAATATCTTAAAAATATACTAATTTCATTCTTAACACCCTATAATATCAGATCAATTTTTTCATATATCAGTGTTCCTTTAGTTTTAGACAATCAATACAAATAGTACAAAGCCACAAGCAACTCTTAACAGAAATGTTTATTTAAGACAGTTAGGTTTGTTCATTTTGTTATACATAACAACATTCACAAACATACCTGAAAATATGAACTGCAAGCAGACAAAACCACCTTATGAGCTTGTAAGTGTTTTCCTTCTGCAGCTAATGTGACATCTACCAAAGACTGGCTACTTAGAAGACTAGAAAACACTGATATAAAATTTGGTTGATGGTTGTTCCATCTCAAACAATATTGCTGGACTGTCATTTCTTAGAGGACTGAGTTGAAAACTAGGCTGAAATAAAAAAAACTTTTTTTTGATTTCTTCAAAAACTGATTCTAATATCTGTAGCTAGGATTTTTGATTCAATATGTATTTTGTTTTGTTCTACAACTTATTAACAATTTTTAATATCGGAAATTTGATGGAACAAATGTTAACTTTGTAAACAAACTGAAAGTGGTTTCTGATCTATTCTTGTACTCATGACATCATTGGGTTGCTATGGTTATTTAGTATATTTTAAAGTATTACGTTGAATTCCAATAAAGCTTCTTTAAATGTTGTTGAACCTTGGATATTCAATAATTTTTCTCTCTCTAGTACCTACTTCTTGGGAAAAAATCAATCAATATAGAGAGTAAGATTTATTGTTGCCTGCTGTTCATTCAACGAAAGATTATAGTTATTTATATATCTAACTGTACAAATTCCATATTACGATTTTGCTGACCAAGGCAAAAATATTGAAAAACTTACAATAAACTTTCCTAATTTTTATACACCAAATATTTTGCTAACCTCAAAAACACAATGACAGTGACAAGATGCATTGACAGTTAGATGAGGTGGAATGGTCTTATTCTTCTCAACAATGAATTGGCCCTAGTAATAAAAATTACAGGTCATGTCATCATTCATTGAGTTTAATTTGAATTATTCTTAGATTCACTGATAAACTGAAATTCAAATAGAAATCGTCAGGAAAACATATCAGTTCTAGTACATTTAATCATTGTAAAACTGTGTAAACGTTGCCTAGCATTCAACTATTAAGCATTTTACATCGCAGACATTATTTAATTTTTAACAACTTTTCATATGTAAAACACTCTTAGAATGAGAATGATTATGCATCTTTGTTGTCGTAGAGTAATTCATCAACACTTGCATTTCATTTATATCACCTGCCACCAAATGCCGGTCTAACGGGCAATTGGATTACAAAGATTCTCAATTATTTTTTCACAACACTATCTTTCAGGATTGGCATAGGCCCAGAGGTTGATCCATGTATTATCAACCCAACTTTTACATCAATTCGAACGACCACTGATTTATAATTTTACTGATTGTTGACGCCATTTCTTTTGACAACTCTCCTATAGATTTTGTGGTCTATATTCTTTGTGAGATTTTCTCAAAACATGATAATTCTATTACTATAATTGTCCCCTTATCCACCTATTGATTTTTTTAGGAGTATTCTTGTCAGTCTATTGACGAATCTTTGAATGAAATATAGTTAAAATGTATTATTTCCTGGAAGAGATAATTAGTTCAACGAAACGTCTAATTTCGTAGTACATTTACAACGGAAGTGCATACAATATCCAGTTTCAGAATTTCTATTATTTTAAGGTGTTCAGCATGGAATATGTTTAATATGACTAGTTTCTCAAAAATTTTCCTCAACTTTGAACTGTTTGACTAATAAATCCAACTGGATATATAAAATATTTTTCGATGGGTAGGGTTGGAAACTTTGGCGTTAAATGAATCAAATGAAAACATTTTTCCCACTCCAAAACTATAGCATCGTCTCTCTATGATATTACAAACCATCAATGGCTGAACTCAAATGTCCTTGAAAAGACAAGCCTAGAAAGACAAGATAAATTTGTTGTTCAACCTAACACCTCTGAAGATACCTATGACGGGTCGAAACATCGCTGTCTGGTAATGAATCATAAAATTGTTTTTTTCGGGTTATAGTGTACAACCAGTTGCCTTGAAGAGAAAGCTGCAGTGAAAAACAGAGGACAAATTTTGTTAATGGTCGATGTCAAAGCTTGGCTTTGCAACTGATCGCCTTGGGGAGCCTCGTTTATCTTTGATATTCGAGGATCAAGTTCTTGATCGATCCCATAGATGGCTTACTCGAAATTTACAGTTTGAAGTCGATATTTTGAGAGTCGGGATGGGATGACAAAAACATATGACCCTTCTGGGCTTTCGTACGATAGACACCGGGCACATTAGATTATTTCAATTTTTGATAGCATTTGATAGTGATTTTATGACAATATTCACATGACGATCTTTTTCAGATGTTACCATCGATGTTTTCTAGAATCATAACCGATTTTGATCGCCCATCATAAGATTGCTCTGAGGTAATTGAAGGCAAATTTTACTAATATGACAAATCGAATGATCTTTTGTTAAAATATGATAGCTCAACCTTTGAACTAATCAAAAAAGGTTTTATTTGAGTCTTTTACCACCTTCTTTTTTTGCTGATGAAAAGTAAGATTTCAATTATCGGCAGAAAAACCCAAAAAGAATATTTCCGTTGACTTTGTTTCTGATATCAATAGATATTGTTTCCTTATATTGTGTAGAAATATCTATATTGAATATTTAATTTGTGAATATTTGAATAACGGCAGTAGTGGTGTTAGAGGAACTCTTTTCACCCGTTTCGTATTTGTAAGATTTATCTGTGAATAAAAAGTGTTTAATGCTTGCAGTGGAAGCTGCAGATAAAAAAAGACGAATACTATTCCTGAGTGTTAACTCTCTAGTAGAGCATATTTTGACAAGACGTAGTGAACATATGGTGAATTAGGATAACGCAAAAATTCTATTCTGACAGGACCCAATTCTGGTTCAAATTTGACATTTATTCAATAGTGAACCATTTTTGGGTGTTTTCTAAAAAGATTCGAGAAATTTCATTCGAAGGAAGTGATATTTCTGGGCAAATTCAGTAATTTGCCATTACTATTTGAATAATTCCTTTTTTTGATTCCAATGGAGTGAAAACTCATAATTGCTCGTGAAAACTTATGTAGTATCTCCCCAAATAGCATTCAAACAATGGGACGATCCATGTGGAAGCTTGGTTGTGCAACGAATCTATCTCCTTTGAGAACCTCAGTCATCATTGATATTCGTGAAAATCTTCTGTTGATCCTGTAGAGGGCGTCTTCATGGAAAGATGTTTTTGTTGAGTAGAGAAGAATTCACAAGTTGCATCCATTACCCAAACAATACCACTAACGAGATCTATGATAGATTCAAATAGCATAGGTAGATGCATAGCTCCAAAGTGAGTGTGTCTATTTGATCCTTTACTGCAACCCACGAGGGTTTATTTTAGTTCACATTTATTGAAACTCATCCAAATAAATCTAGCCTTAACGAATCCGATTGCCTCATTTGGTAAGTGATCTTTCGGGTCAGATAGTAAGAGTGAGATTCTGCCAAAAGCTAAAACCTGATGCTGTTGAAGGTGGGGCAGGCTTGTGAAGAATAATCCACTCCAAGACTATCATGCCATGGTACATTTCCCCCAATCTAGTGAGGACCTGATCGACAGTCTGCGACTACCTTCGTCAGTTAGAAAGTGAGTAAGCAGCAGAAATGTGTGGCTTGGAACGTAGGTCTCCTTTAACATATTTCAGGAAGATGTCTTTTCAGGTAACCTATACTTATCCACGCCGGAATTTGCACCTCTGGAATCGTACGTTATCCATCTGGAATACCCTTTACTTCGGTCATAAGGGTATTCTGGAATTATTACAGATGATTGGGCGAGGTGGTCGGATGTTAAGGATGCAAGAGTCCTATTTCAATTACCACAAAAACCTTCCCATATGAAGGTAATTATATATGACGTTATAATAGATTTACTTCTATAAGGCTTTCACGTCTCTGGTTTGGATGTAGCATCGTTTGAGCGTGAGCATTTGCTGACCTGCGCGGGAAAGTTTGTGTTCTCCCCTGCTGTTGGTACTCAAGAATTCAGTGCAGAACAGATTCATTAGATTTTCTGCTCTTGAGAAGGCGATGAGTCGCTTCCTTGCTGCACCTTCTAGTCTTCTTCTGTTGGAGAACTGGTAAGCTTTTACTATTGATCTAATGTTACAAGAAGGGCAGTTGGGATGGTTCAGTTTGTTGACTTTAGGTTTGAATTCTTTGGTTACCTCATGATACATAGAGGACCTCACGAGTATTCAGGGAAAGGAGTTATATCACGACGATAGAGTCCTGCATGGACGTGACTTGCACTGTCTCTGCATATGATGATTCAAATGACAGTGACCTGTAAGAAGGCCTGTTAGACATCGTAGTTCATTCCTACTGTAGTCCAACAACTGTTTGGTATCAAGCTTGGAAGGGTAAGTAAACGCCCTGGAGTGAGTCAATCTTCCAGCTGGAAGAATCGTTTTCAATTATATATTCTGCCTAATCATTTGTCATATTCAAACTAATGGGTTTATGAAAAAATATGTGAAACTATCAACTGCCTCAACAACATCGGAGCTATGGAGAGTTTTTCCCTCCCTAATACGGGAGCTATGTTACAACTGTTGGGAGACGCTCCATGGTTAAATGGATTGTTACTTCCTTACCAGAATGTTTTTATTGTTTGGTTGAAAATTTATTACGATTGAAATATATTGTATAATTATTCATAATTAATAATGACTAGTCAGGTCAGACAGAAGTTTTCAGTTTTTTTTTATTATTATTGATAGTTAATCAAGACTGAATTTATTGTTCCAATAAAAAAGTGGAACTGAAAAGTTGGTGAGAAGATTTGTATTTCGTCTGGGGCTTTATTTCGAAATTTGGTAAACCTACACATTGAGAGAAAAATCGGATCTATCTTTATATTTCAAAGAAAAATAGGGATTCATCCAATTTTTCTCGCAATGTGAGAGTTCGCCTGATTTGAAAATAAGGCATTTGGTGAATAAATACTACACTTCTTGAAGATTTTTGTTATAAAATATGTATTTTTCCACTCTCTACGTCTTTTCATTCTCTGGAGACAAGTACATAATTTATCTGGTCATTATAAGTATGTATTTTTGTCACAGTTATAATATCATTTTTTAAAGTGAATTGCTGACGATTTGATGATCATCTTTTTCTCGATTTAAGTAAATCGAACTGATTCAAAATCAAGTTGAAATCATCTGTAAGTACTATACGTCCCTCAGTGTGGACAAAAAGATATCGATGCAGTTATAGTGGAAATTAGTTTTGGATTGAAAGAGTATATAGAGGAATGAACGTCGTGATTTCCAATGAAAAAAATGGTATTGGTATGAAAGGACCAAATTCAAAAATCATAAAGCATATTAATACAAATCAACGTGAAACATCGGAAATCAAGTTTCAAAAATCCAAACTCTTATCCTTTCCGATTATCCTCTGACATAGGGAAGCACAAGCACTGACCGTCACGGCTTCTCTTCCTTGCGAGGCTCTTGCTGTCTTCAAGCCAAAGTCTGTTTCACCATCACTTAGGAATATCCATTCCGCTGAAGATCTTTTTTTGATGATGCCTAGTTCCTTCTCGAGACCTTCCTTCGTATTACAGAGCCCAAAAGCCCAATCCACTAGTGTTGATGATTCCTCTTTTGGTAGATTTGATGGTGGTTGGATTCGTAATTCTGAGATACTGTCGCGTGTGAGTGGATTTTTTTGTATACAGAAGTTTCCCACCTTAAATTGTAGGGGTGGTTGCGTAACAAAATATAATAACATATAACAAAATTTAGTTCAAAGATTTCATTATCATTCTCACTGAAGAAATGCTTTTTAAATTGTACTTCTGCTCTGATAAAATTTTTGAACTTCAACATTGTCTAAATGTTTTTACTACTTGGGAGCCGTCTGACTTATTCATTTCTACCACCTCTCCGAAAAACACTGATACAGCCCCACGGCTTTGTCTCCCCCCATCTTTTTCATAACACTCATCACTCCAACAATCATTTTCCCTTTACCATTTTGTACAGGCCTTATTCTTGTGGACATAGTTTGGTTTGTGCACAAATTTTGCCTCCCGAGATCCAGTGCCTTACATTTGTATAAAATGCCTTGCATTTGCCTGGAAAACTGATGTATACTGATCGAGTGGGTAACTGAAATGAAGATTAGCCCCCACATAGTAAATTCCAGATCCCGTCCCATGTTTGGTTTTCGACTCGTCTGTGTGCCAGGTGTTTCTGCCAAGCACGTTCTCAGGATGATTGTTCATTATCTATTCTTCGCGGTTTAAGACTAACTGCAAAGTTTCTGTCGATCATATATTTTGGTGGCATGTTTGATGTTCTTTCCTCCACGTATTCCTGAATTTCTGTTTTACCTGATATATATCGAATTATATATATCCAGTTTGAATTGGTCCATCCTTGCTTCATATAACTAAATGAAAAGGAGGGAGGTTCAAGAGTATCACCAGTTGGAGTTTGTTTTGATTACCACTGTTATTCCCGTACATGCAGTCTTGGTACCCTGCTTAGTTTGTTCATAGCGTTCGTTTGCTCCATCTTTGGCCACGAGACCATACACATATATGTTATTATGAGTTTAAGCACCATGACTGGTTTCGGGTCTGCATGTCTTTCCGTAGGTGAGTCTTGCCAGCACCAGTGCCGACCTCCGCCTTGCTTTTCACTCTTTCTAAATGTTGGTTCTAGGTCAGCCTGATGATATCGTCTCACTCCCAGATATTTGACCTCCCTTGACGAATGTTTCTCTTCACCAGGAAGTTTCGCGAGGTTGGTAAATGCTTCTGTGGTCAATTTTGTTACGCTCATCTTCAGGCATTCTTTAATCTGCCCATCTAGTTATAATATAACTACACGACCGTCTATCCAGATGTTGATATTTCTAATCGTCTATGCATTTGTATAACACTAACACTTACCTTATTGTATTATTAGTTTTGAAATACATGCAAGAACAATGCTAAGTACTAGTTATTCAAGGTAATCCAAATAACATTATATAACATTTCAATATGTAAAATTTTTTGAATGAATGAAATATTCTGCAAAAATGTTTCAGTTAATGACATTTGCTATGGTTCAACTTGTTACTAAACAGTTTATAAAACCACAAGAGTTTTACACTACTACCTATAGTATCGCACACCCTTAGTACTGAAGAAGCTATCGTATAGTGAAACGTAGTGGAGTTTTGCAACTTTTTTAGTAAGATTCACAATGAAGTGTTATTAAATACGCCATCAATCATGGGTTTTCATCAAGTATCTGGCAATTCCATCAAATGAAAGTCTTGTTCCCAAATTTAGAAAAATTGATTTTTATGCAACGCAATACCCTTTTGGTGAGGAAGTAACTGTTTTTTGTATATTTCAATAATCATGCTTCATCTTCTGAAGAAATGAAAAAATTTTAAGCTAAACAAGTTATATTATGTTACTATTGGTCGATTACAGCAGAGAAATATGCCTCATCAATATAAAATACTATCATGTGACTACATTTATAATTCTTGAATAGGATTGCAAGTTACTTGTTCTTTGACTGATATACACAAAACCCAATCATTGTCCTTCCTGCATTACTTGAGGTTCTTGGTTTCAATTAAAGTTTCCAGAATTCTTTAATTTCATTAACAATGATTCACGAAGCATGGTTAATGGTAAATTTTGAATTATTTTTATTGAATGGACAAAAAGAGATCTGTTGTAGTTATACAAAGAATTTAAGTCAATAAGTCCTTTAGGTTTATGAAGATTTGAAGTGGGTTCATGGTACTCCAGATTGAAAATACGTTTTAATGTTTTTTTTTTGAAAACATGCTGCAGCAGTTCCCCAAATCAAAATCAAGCAATGTAATTTTGAGTAGATTAATAAAAATATATACATTTTCTATATTTCAAAGGAAGCTGTTGTCAAACTCTATAAAGAGCCCCAGGAACTCCAAAATGCATTTTTCACAAAATTTCAATGTGTTTGGACCAAATTAGGTTATGATCAATATATAAGCCTTAAAATATTATTACTCTGGAACATTATGTTTCTTCATTTTTAAATTTGATGGTAATTTTAAAGAAATTTGGTAAAAGTATTTTAGATTTATACATATATAAAGATTTTGAATAATTTAAAGATAGTTTATGGGAATCAAGCCATGATGATAGTTCAATCAAATTGTTCACGAAGTTTATATTTATTTCATTCACAGTATTACCTGAATGAACAAGTGTTGTGTCATGGGCAAATAAATATATCATTCCTTTTAGGTTTACATATTGAATAGAATTTATGTATATGGAGCTCTATTCATTTAGAATTGGAGTGAGTTCATTATAGAAATGAACCAAAATTGGAAAGAAACTCCCAAGCAAATCTTTATACCTACTAGTGAATGAACTAAGATTATACAGTAAATTTATACACTAGTTTTATATAGAAATTACATATTGTAAACACTTTCAAGATACAATTCAGGTTTATCAAAACCTAGTTCTTCTGGTGTACTGATGCCCAATTCTTTCAATGCCGGTTGAATTTCCTGTATGATATATGGATAAATTACGTCGACCTTGCTTCCACATTTGTCCTTAACAGCTTCCAGAATCCTAACTGCCAGAGCAAAGTCATTTACTCTACGGCAAGCTTTAAGAGCAGCAATGAGAATTTTCGGTTCTGGAACCAAATCGTGTCCCCACAGATCATTGATACCTCTTCTGATTTCCCAACCATCAATGTCCTTGCGGTTGAAAAAATTTTCAAATCGAGTGTCGAACTGATCGTCTGTCTCAGTGCTGTGGCTTGACATTAACCTTAGAGAAATATAATTATAAATGAACTGCAACTTCCATTAATACATAATGTTTTCTGATTTTATTCTCACCTTGTGGAAGATGCTACATTCATCTTTGATGTAGCCATAACAGTCCTCAAAATAGATTGAGCACGAACTGCTGTTGTTCTGAACATTTTTAAGAGTTTGATGAAGAATATACGAAAAATTTATGAATCCTCACCACAAAAAATGAGTTACGTAAAATGAAGTTAACCCTACTCTTTATGGATAATGATTTTCTTTGACAGATTGTCACTCGTCATTGAACAGTGTTGCCACTAGTTAATTTTATATCTCTCACTCACTATCTCTCACCCTTCATTTTTTAGCAGCGTGAAGTTGGCTGCCAAAAAAATTTCCAAAGATTCTAGAATATTCAGTGGCGTCATTATTTATTTTGGAGAAGTTATGTCAGTGAGTGCCAACGATTATGGACATACAGGATTGCTTACTTTTGCGATTTTGTTAGACACGTCACGTAATCTCGTGACGTAACCACAAAGTAGTTTGTGGACGTAACAGTGGTGACTGAATTAATTCGGTACTGCACTTTTAAATTATAATAAACAAATTTCATGTAAATCCCTTATTAAAATATTATTTTTATATGGGTTAAGTACTTGATATAAATGGATTGATACTAAGTAAAATATTTTCTTTTGTGGATGATAGGGCGAGCTATTTTGTCCATTTTAAAAGTAAGAGGTTTCATCAGTTTTTTATTATTTTCGTGAAAACTGTAACTTCCACAAAAATTTTGTAATAAACTTTTTTTCAGATAATAGTATTATCTAAAAAAAAATTTCATAACTTTTTGTTCCATCTTTTATAATAAACGCTTAATAATCAAAAATATATATATAAGTAATGAATTGTTTATAGGTGTAACAACTTTTTTTATTTATCTGACAGAAAATACATGATACGGTTTTTATTTTTTATTAAGAAAATGAGAAATTCAGATAGAACTTAAACTTTGTTCCATAAATGATGAAATTGATAAATCTACAATTTAGTATATTATAATACTACATTAGAGCAAAAAGGAACTATTTTATCCACGAAATATATTTCAATTAGTTTTTTTGCATGAATGTAGAAAAATAAATTTAAAGGACTAATGTATTACTTTATTTAATTTTCGATTTTTTTTTTATTATCAGAATTGTTTGAATTTTTTCTTTTAAGTGACCTATTTTCGTCGGCCTTTAAGTTATTATATTTCATTCTGATAATTGTTCTCAGTTTACAAAATTCAAAAATAATATTTAAAGGAAAATCTTCCCTTTCTGCAATTTTTTTCGAAAGAATTTTTACAACTCCTAGCACTTTTCTAAATCCA
>WOGO01004388.1:0-13314 GCA_015342085.1 Leptinotarsa defecta | reverse complement strand
CTCTGCATATAAACTGGGATATCATATTGGTGAATATGACTATAAAATTATATTGGACATTCTTAACTTGAATACTCTGGCTCATAGAAGATTAGAAGACCTTACACTAATTCATAAAATAATCAATGGTAACATCAATTCCCCGGAACTTGTCGAACTTATAACTTTAAATGTGAATCCAAGAAGAACAAGAAATTTGGATATCTTAAAATGGAAATGGAAATTGTTAAAAATAAGAAATGTTGTCCTTCGATTTATGGAAAGATTTGATTCAGTTGACCATAGTATGTTTTTAAAAAAATATTCAATATTGGAATTAGAGATAATTTTCTTGAGTGTTTTCAAAATTATTTGTGTAAGAGAAGACACTATGTTTATATGGGCAATCAAAAAAACTCTCTTCACTTGTGGTGTACCACAAGGATCCATCCTTGGTCCTGGTTTTTTCCTTATTTAGATTATTTCCTAAGCCAATTTGAAATTGAATGATCTAATTTAATTACTTGCTGATTATACTACTATGATATATTTCTCATATATGAATATTACCCTGAAAATAATTAATGCTACAAATAATTCGATTTTGTTCAATCATAATTCTGATAATTTCAATATAACAAATAAAAAAAAATTCAGATTTATACATTGATGATAAATTTTCATGGAGTAAACATACTGAAAAAATAAAAAAAAAATCCCACCTTGTACAAGATTAGAAACTTCGTACCTATAAAATTTTCAAAAAATATTTATTTTAGTCTCATTTATTCACATTTGCACTATCTTATTTCTGATTGAGGAACAGCATGAAAATCTATAATGAAACCTCCAAAAACCTTACAAAACAAAATAATTATAAGAATTTATAAATTACCATGGTATCACAAATGGAATTTGCGAAAAAGTTGTTTCCATTTCACCAGATCAAAAAATGGGATAGACTACCAACGGCACCTGCGGAGATACCATCGTTCACAATGGATGAACTCGTGGAAGCCAACAAAAGACTGAAGGAGAAAAAAGCCTCCTGTTCGGATGAACTCCAAGCTGAAGTCATCAGAGTTGTTGTTAAGGCACACCCAGAACAATGTCTGAGAATAATAAACCTCTTATTAACATTAACAATAGGACAATTCCACAAAGAATGGAACATAGTCAGACTCGTTCTTATTGAAAAAAGCAAAAATATGCATTACTGAATATCATGGAAAAACTCATTTGATCATTTGATCAAGGCGAGACTCTTAAGAGAAATAGAAAGAAAAGGCGACCTAAATGAAAATCAGTTCGGTTTTCGAGAAGGTAGTCCAACAACAGATGCACTGGCAAAGGTACAAAACATTGCAGACGAAGCTAACGAAAGGATTGACAGAAAAATATGCGCCATGATAACGTTGGATGTAGAAAACGCTTTCAATTCCGCACTATAGGAAGGAAATCAAAAGAAGAAATGAAATGAAATGAAATGAAAACCTGCATACTTGTACAATATGATTGCTAGCTAATAGTAGAATACAAGAGACAAATTAACTTTACCTGTGGTATTCCAAAGGTTGCGAAATTGATCCCACATTGATGGGGTACTAAATCTGACAGTCCCTAGGGAAGTTAACCTGATATGCTACGCATATGACCTAGCCGTAGTGGTGGTATAAAAAATAAAGAAAGTCTGGTAAGAACTTCCAATAGAAATGTGAAGGATATAGCCAAGTGGATGACAGCGAAGCTTGCCCCTCAGAAGTCAGAGGTAGTACTGCTGGCAGCAGGCAGGAAACTGAAAAGTATCACAATTTAATTTGAGGAAACGAATATCGGTAGCCAAGAATCCATTAAATACCTGGGTATCCACATGAACCGAAACACGAAAATGCGATCTTATGTTAGAAAAATAGCAGAGAAGGCGAGGAAAGCCATAAGCAACATACGCAGGATAATGCCCAACGTTGAGGGCACTTGAGAAGGTGATAGAGCATTGAACATTGGGTGTCCAAAGAAAAGCAGCCATTAAAGAGCATGTGCATATAGAACAGCATCAACCAAAGCTCTGCTGATAATTGCAAGAACCCCCACAATAGATCGGTACAAAACAACGTACCAAAAGGTTAGTAATGTTACAAATTATTGAAAAATGGCAATCTTGGGAGATAGACGATGAAAAGGCCAACTGGACAAGAAGACTTATAAGAGACATAGAACCATGGATGGACAGAAAATGGGGAGAGGTGAAATACTTTCTCACATAAGTCCTAACGGGCATGTGCGTTGCCAAGTGTATCTGTTCAATTTAAAGTGAGTGACACAGAAGAGTACAAGTATTGTGGAATGATAGACACTTGATCCCTCAATATAGTCTGCTATTCCGAGGTAATGTTCGAGGGCGGTTCCAGAGTAGCCTGCTTGACTCTTGAGTGGTTTTTTATTCGGTAAGAATCCTACACTACCTGGTCATAGGGCCATGAAAGAAACAATTGTTAACAAATAAAATGTATGCTGGCGTATTTTAAAAGTACTACCCTGTATATTACGCAAAAAACGCGTAGAAGCATAAAAGAGCCACACCAAAATTCAATAAGAAAATAATAAAATAAAAAAAAAATCAAAGATTTATTCAGTATTAAATAAAATTCATTTCAAGAGTAGTTACGGTGAGAATTGAAGAGTGAGCTAGAAAAAAAAATAACCGAGTTACTTCAGGACGTTTTGATTGTCAGTACGCATCCACAATCGTCTTCAGGTGATACCTGTTGAAACATGAAGCATTACCTTAATTAAAAAAAAATATGTTAAGCGATTCAAACCGCGCAATAATAATCAAATAATTTCTCTCACCTTTTTTTATTGATCTCAAAGATTAAAAAAAAAACAGCTACACGTTATAGTAATATTAAGGACAGTTCAACAAATTACGTATTCTCACTTGGATACACAGTTTTCAAGAAAACATATTCTACTTAATCGAATCGCTGGAAAATAAAAATAGACGATTATATATTCAAAACTGACTTCGAATCGTTTGAAATTTTTGTATACATTGAAACGATCACCGGCATAAATATATGACGCAACATTATTCATGAGATACGACGGACAGGAACCTAGTCACTTATACAGGAACGGATCAGACAATTACCATTATCACCATGCGATGTTGAAGAGCCTTATAATATATTTGATCTATCTAAGTTGACAATTTCATGGGCATTAACATTTAATTCTTGAAGTGAAGAGGACGATGCTATAACGCTGGAGATAGCTGCTGGGATTATTCTTTCAGCAATTCTTTTCATAATGAATAGATTGATCGATGTAACCCTCAGTTACTGTTGTAGACTTTCATCCTCCGCGCTTCTTAATATCCGTTATATTTGCTCCTGATTCTGCTAGCAAAGAAACAGTGACCTGTATATTCCTTTGGTTCCAGGAGGTTCAGAAACTCAGCAACGGTAGAGGGGATTTTCTCAAACGTGTTTATACCAATTGGGTTGACACTGCGTTTATAATTTGAGTATTTCAGAAAAAAACGTTGATGATTGATAACAGAAGGGCGTAATGCAACGTATTTATTAAAATAGTCAATGTGTTTTCCAACAATGTTAAAAGAACGCCCTACTTTCGTTTCTGTATTTGGGATTTGAACAATTAATGATTTATCCATTAATTTAATATCTTCTATAAATAAATGGAATATATGGATCCGACAGGTTCCACAGCCACTTCACAGCAAATGCGAGAGATGTCAAAATGTGTTTTTATATAAATATTAGATTTAAATGAATTTATACTTTCAATACTTATATTTATCTACTTTATTATGAAAACAGGACAGTTGTACAAAAATTGTGTATGATATTTGTGTTAAAAGTAAGTTTTACTTTGTGAAATTGCACAAATCGCTACGCTTGTTTCGCAAACTTTCACACTCACAAAATTAAACCTTACTTTTAACACTCATATCATAAATAGCTATTATCATTTTGTATATATTATAGCTACCATGAGCCAATTATATTATTACTTTTGAAGGATTAAAAAATGATACTAATAACGTACATACACAAAATTAGTATCATCATTTTAAAGCTATGTTTCACATAATAAAATAATATTATGTGCTTGCTAGTTAGATTTTTATAATACTGTCAACAGTATATGTCTAACGCACACTAAACACAGAGCGTCCGATGACAGAGGAGGAGTCTGCCTTTCGCTGACGTATGCGATGCGTGTGAGAAAGGGAAGCGGTTTACCCTCCCATATCACTTTGAAAATATTAATCAATTTCACAACGTGGTATGTATCGCACGCTCTTTCAAGTGTTTCTCTTTCTCAAATGATCGCACACAGATTAGTTTCGAAGTATTACTTCTTGACAGGACATGCCATATTCACCCAAGACATCAGAGCGTACGCAAGAGAGACAAAAACAGAGAAAGGGGGGGAAAGAAAGAGGGAGAGAGGGGGGAGATAGGGGGGAGAGAGAAAGAGAGACTTTGGACTATACGTAGTGTTCAATGAAAAAATTTAGAGGCGTCAGGTCATCTCCTGTAGGCGGCCAAATTATCGGTAGGAAGCTTAAAATTAACTGTTCACCGAAAAAGTTCCACAATAAAACTGTTGTTTCACGTGCAACATAACGCTGTCAGGTTCGAACCGAATGGAGATCGTGGGCTTCAATTTCAAGCACCAAATCGTTTATCATTTTGAAAGAAATACGAATCGAATACTCTGCCGAAGAATGAACACCAAACCGTGGTTGCCTTTGGATGTTTCAAGTTATTCAGGACTGCGCCGACCATCACCGTTATATTTTCTTCTTGTGGTAAGTTATATGATTTTCGGATACTTTATAGGGAATAAGGGAATTATCTGAAACCAAGAGATCGCGCTCTAAATGGTAACATGACGTGTAGATTTTGTATATAAGTATTTATATTATTATGTCTTCAGTTTATGAATTTTTCCATCAGGTTTTATTTTAATTTTTTAAATTTTTTTGGCAGTGTAGTAGAACAGTTTATTTGATATTCTTACTTGAATTTCAGCTTCGAAAATGCCTATTATGAAATATTTTAGATTAAGTGGATGTTTGGCTGATTATAAAGGAATTACGTTGATGCAAGATATTTAATTTTTTGTGTTTTTATTTGTGCTTGAGATCTCAATCGATTTTGGAGTGTTCTCATTAAATATTAATGTGGGAAAAGCTGAAAATATCAGAGTTGTAAAGTTGCAGGCACATAATAAGCACATTAATAATACTGATAGATAAATAATCACGTGACGCCAAGGCCACTGTTCAATAAAGTTGCATATACGATCCAATACCAGAAATGACTTGTTTCAAAGTATGCCGGGTCGAATCATTGGTGCACGATTTAATATATTCTGTCCTGAAACAACTGTGTGGAATTGGCAAAAACTCAAAACACGAATATGATAAACCAATGAAGTTCCAAACAGAAGTATGTCAACCTGGTCTAATACCACAGATAGCATGATTTTGAATTTGTGTTTAGCCTTTACTATATTATTATTATTATTATTATTATAGCTTGATTCATTATTAACATAATATTACACTTGCAACTAATTACATAAAGTATTTCCAATATCATTTTCTACACTTTGTTTTCCATCAAATTAAAACACCACAAGTTGACATTCAGCAACTATGGTTTATTTGACTTGATATGATAATAAGAGTAATAAAGTAAAAAAACCTATGAAATCAGTACTCGGTAAAATAACATATATTTCCGGTTCTTTCTTCTGAAGAAAAATTAGATGTAATTGAATATTCTGCTGGATTAAGGAATTGAGTTTTCATATACAAACGCACTCTTTTAGTGAAGTATACAAAAGTTTGATATCATTTTGTTGTTTTTTTATATAATAATGACCAGAAACTCCCTCCTCAAAACTAAAAAAAGTGAGAACACGTCGATAGTTTTTTTAAGACTAAAAATCATCAAAAAACCTCGATTCAAATAAATAATTGAATATTTAAAAAAAAAATAGAGAGAACGTAAGGATAAAACAAAGAAAGGCACACTAAATATGGTTTCTCAATTGTAAGCCAAAATTTGAACGATGAAATCTACAAATGTTTTTAAGGGAACTTGAATTCTCATTGATCAGTGACCTCCTTACTTTCAAGTCAGGTATGCCAGTGGATTGACGAAGAATGACCAACTATGTTCGGTTTTGGCGATGCTCGGCGGCAAGGTGGCCAGATATAACGGTTCCTGTCCTTGGAATCACATGGAAGAAAATAATCTCTATGAACGACTTCAGATGGCAGCACAAGAAGTTCCACAAAATTTGAAAAGTGGAAGTTATAATAAGACTTCGAGTTTGTACCCAAAAACAGGAACAAGAGTAAAGTAATTAAGGGCGATGATACCTTCTCTACTTCAGGACAGACAACTCCGCTTCCTGCTTCGATAAGGGTGTTTGGGGTTTAAATGGACACCAATATGTTTTGGTACAATCATGTCGCTGGAATTGCAAAGGCCGCATCTCAAAAGCTTGGAACACTATTCCGAACCAGAAAACTGTACACACCTCAGCAACTTTTGATGCTTTATAAAGCTCAGATCAGACCTTCTTTAGAGTATTGTTCTTATGTATGGAGCTCCGCCCCTAAACATACCCTGAAGCTGCTGGATTCCATCCAGAAAAGAGCCATCCGCCTGATTGGAGACGCGAACATCACTTGTAACCTTGATAGTCTGGAACATCGAAGAAAGGTTGGAGACCTCTCTGTCTTTTATAGATACTTTCACGGGAAGTGTTCAAGTGACTTAGAACATTTGATTCCACCAAGAGCGGTATATATCAGAAATACGCGACAGACTGTGACTGTTCATCGTTTTGAGGTTCAAATCAATACTCCTCAAACTTCACTGCTTAAATACTTCTTTCATTTGGAGAACCAAGCTGTGACATCGACCACCGATGACATCCGCCCTCTGTCACTGCAAAGCAACCAGTTGGAAACTGCAGTTCAAACACAAAATATTTATAATTCAACATCAGGCAGTGCTGTTTCGACCATCTATAGGTCTCATCAGTGGCGCTAGGCTGAACCACAAATGCACTGTTGGTCTCGACTGTTCTTAGAGAATAGGACTGAGTGAATAAGAAGATGACATCTTCCCTTACGAAGATACGTATGATTCTCCAATGAAACATGATTCTAACGCAATTGTTGAGTTTTGATTAAAAAAATTAATCATATTGGTTTCGCTGAACTCTATACTTTTTCACCCTTCATTGGGTTACAAAGCTGAATCGAGTAAGCGTTGCGAAAAATGTAGGTATTTCTTCAAATTCTTCTTTCATTATTATTTTTTCTCTATTCTCAACTTACACCAAACACATTTTCCAGAAACGGCAAATAGTCTTCGCGACGCTAAAAAAATTATCAAAAAATATAGAAACACAATCGCAACTGTACTTCTGTGCGATCTTTCATCAATTATTTCTAGACCATTTCACTCCAGATATAAACAAATATTGCTAAATAAATATGGACAGAAGCTCCACTTCTATGCATTTTTTCACAAAATCATAGAACAAAAAACTACCTAACAAAAAAATTCAACCACAGCACATAAAACGAGATATCAAGATACAAACATTATCTTGTCAGTTTACATCCGTTATTCTATAGTGTAGCTGATGTTGGAATGGAATGTTGGAAAGGATCGACTAGGGGTCTTTGAAAGATTCCCACATTTTTTGTATACCGATGGAGAAGTAGAAGGTCAAAAATTTTCTTTCCTGAAAAAACTACATAAAAAGAATGACAAATACCTTTCTATCAAAGTATCGTCCTTCTTCAGAGTTACTATCTCCATTCGGGCCATGAAAGCCTTAATTAATTTATCGTCCTTCTTCACCATTTAAAATAATATAGGGTGGCATTGGAGGGTAGGGCTGAAATCAAGAAGACGCACTGCGTGCCAAAATATAGATGACTTGATATAAATGCTGTTTTTGACTACAAAACACATGTACAAAAAAATTGAAGAGAAACTGTTTTTGATGGGACATTCAGTATATTCATAGTGTTTCAATATCTAATAGTTTCTGGAAGATGGAAAGAGTAGGTGCACATTCCAAAACTAATAAATTCAATGTTTTGAGTAATTACGTCGAAGTTACCAAATCCGAAATAACCATTTCAAATTTTGAGTTCGAAGTAGAAATACCGAGCTTGAAATCGAAATATCGGGATTGAGATAGAGGCCGATGTTTCAAGTTTGAAAGTCGAAATTAAAAATTGGTCTCTTCAGGCAATGTAGTAGGTTTACCGCAATACTCTTTTCTATGAGTGTTTCACCAGTCAATTTGGCATCTTCAGGAGATGAAGTAGTAGTAATAGTAGTAGTCTACGTCATCTCCTGATGACGACAACGTTGTTTATTATTGATAAATTCAGGCACTGCATGAGTAACAAACATGCGTGATGTTCAAAAAAATATATTTTGAAAATTTTTTTGTTGTCCTTATTTTCAAGTGCTTTTCAGTTTTGTTGTGTAATTTTGATGTTTCAGACGCCTTTCCAATATTTTTTTCATGCAGCCAAAATTTGCGTGTTGTTTGTTTGCATATAAACCTCCATCACTAAACAAGAATGGACGACATCAGATCGATTTTTGTCAATATACAGGGTACATTTCATTAGTACGGATTTCCATTGTCTAATATAATATAAATTGATTTGAAATCCCTGAAAAAATCTATATAACAATTATATTAAACAAAAAAACTGAAATTACCATGAAATAAAATACAAGCAAAAATTAAAAATTGAACTATTAATAAGAAATAAAAATTAAAAATTATTAACAAGAAATTAAAATTAAAATATTTCAAGCCAAGTTACTTCACGACGTTTAAATTGTTAGTTTCCAAATAGTTTCACTCGAACTAAAAAAAATACACTATGAAACATTCTCAACCACCTTCAAACAATATACAGGGTATTTAATTAAAAGGATATTCCTTGAACTATTCCAATGATATTTTGTCCTGTATTTTCGAAACAAAGCGCCTTATCAAAAATCATTAAAGAACAAAATATCCTTAGAATAGTCCAATAAATACTGCGGTAAATGTTTGCCGCATGTTCAATGAACACCCTGTATAGTAGAGGAGACTGTGGGAGATCGACCTTCACCCACCAGATAACTTTATGAGACATATTTTTTATCAAATATAATTCATTGATAAACATGCCTATGATAACTTGCCTATCGAAAAGTATTCATAGCTATTTTTAATTGAACCAATTTTAATCAATGTTTTTATCACGTTTGTTTGAAGGTGGTTGGCAATGTTTCGTGGTGTATTTCATCAGTTCGGATTTCCATTGTCTAATATAATATAAATTGATTTGAAATCCCTGAAAGAAATTAAAAGGATTGACCGAAAAATAACAATTTTATTAAACAAAAAACTGAAATTACAGAAAAATAACATACAAGCAACAACAACAAAAATAAAAAAATATTATAAAAAAATTTAAAAGTTAATACAAGATGAAAATTAAAAAATTAAAAATATTAACAAGAAATGAAACTAGAAATTAAGATTCCAAACCAACTTACTTAACGACGTTTCGATTTTTAGTATCCACAATCGTCTTCAGGTGATATTTTAGTATCCACAATCGTCAGCCGAATACGATTGTGGATACTAACAATCGAAACGTCGTGACTTAACCTGATTTGGAATTTTTTAATTTCTAGTTTCATTTCTTGTTAATATTTTTAATGTTTCAATTTTCAGCTTGTATTAACTTTTCAGTTTTTTATTTTTAATTTTTTTATTTTTGAGTATTTTTTTTGTTATTGCTTGTATGTTATTTCTTTGTAATTTCAGTTTTTTGTTAAATATAATTGTTATTTTTCGGTTGATCTTTTTAATTTGTTTCAGGAATTTCAAAACAATTTATATTATATTAGACAATGGAAGTCCGAACTGATGAAATAGTTTTTTATCACCTTCATTCTTTTCGTAACCTAATGAATTTCATCTTAACTGTTAGTGTTTTCAATACACAGAATATGCCTAGTAGTTAGGCTTGCCTGCTTATTTCTATAGTTACAATATAGTAACTACACCGATGTTAACCACCGAAATCGATATCATAAATAAAATATTTTAATTAGAAAACCAATCGTATAGGTTAGCAAAAAATCGTACATGAAATATTATTGCTGAGCTATAAAGTTTAGAATTGGAGCTATGTGATAGGTGCGACAGAGAAAGTAGAACGTCCGAGGTCCGTGTGATAAAAAAGGGCACAACATAGCAGCTGCATACTACCTGAGTGTTGAATATATCCGAGTGCGCATGCTCGTGTACATGTGAGTGACAGAGGCAACATTTGCTTACACTCGACAATAATTTTGAACTCTATTTGATTATAATTCTAATTTCGATCAGAATTGTTGTATTATTTCATATTATATATACTTACACCTGTGAAATAACCAACAATAAATAATTTAATATATTGATAATTAAAAAAATTATTCAACATTTTTTTATTTCAAAGCTAAAGTAAAGAATTTTAAAATTATTTGAAAAATCTATATTATTTGAAATTAAATGAAGACTGATTTGTTTATTTGAAACAAAATAAATGCCGTAAAGCAGACATTCTAGTATAATGAAATCATCAGTATAGAAAAATAAAATTTGATACATTTATGTTATTGAAAACGTTTATTAAAAAGCATATAAAATACATAGAAAAATTAAATTGAAACATTATAATTTTTATTATTCACCACCGGAAGCTAAATAATGATCTTCAGATTCTAATAATTCTTCTTCAAGTCCATCATCCATGATTTGTGCGATGTCAGCCATTCTTGAGGGTGTTAGGTCCCCAACAAATCCAACTGGTTCAAAATGATCATCGTCTAAACAGCATTTTTTTAAAGAATTTTCTTCAAAAGTCAATAATATTTTTTGTGTTAACTAGTCTAGTGATCCAATAATTTTTCTGAAAAAAAGGTTGTTTAGGTAACAGGATCAATTTTTTTTTAAAAACCAATTGTATTCTTGCCGTTGTTTCGAATTTTATTAAATTCTTCTTCAGGGCTCGAAAAGTAGTTTTTTCGTGTTGATGTTAATACTATTTTAAAAACCATCAGACATAAACGAATTCGTTTGTTACCCAATCAACCCATTTTTCAGAATATTTTTTGTATCACACAAAAACTCACTCACCAAACCGTTGTTTTAACACTTCGACACGTGTTTCAATCACCAAGTGATCATCTTCAAGAGAAACATCTTCCTCTTCCAAACAGTCCTTCACAAGAAAGTAGACAAACCTACCTAGGCATATTCTGTATGTTAAAAACTATCAGTTGAGGTGAAATTCATTCGGTTATGAAAAGAATGAAGATAATAAAAAAAATTGAATAAACCTAATTCAATTAAGAATAGTTATGAACACTTTTCGATAGGCAAGTTATCATAGACATGTTTGTTAATGAATTATATTTAATAAAAAATGTCTCATCAAGTTATCTGATGGGTGAAGGTCGATCTCTCACCGGCTCTTAGACTAATATATGACTCGACTGTTCTCGATGTCCGATTGGTTCTATTCTTATTTTGTCCATGTTTAAAAACATTTGTTTATATACTTTTGTTACTTTTTAATATACTTCGTTTTTAGTGCTTTGTAGTGACAAAAACTTGTATTCCCAACTTTCGGCGTGCCAGATGCACATGTAGAAAAACTCCCATTCCCCTTGTCTATATCGTAACAGAGATGGACATTACAGTTGTATACAACACTAGAAGTAGGAAATAGGAACGGGGACTCTATATTTTTTCTTCCTTTGAAGGTCTATTTCCTGAAGCAATTTTTTGAGTAATGCCTCTGCCCAGCATTACTCTGCGTTTCGAATTACCTGTTGAACCTATCGTGCCCCTCATTCCGGACCTGTTCCGAGCACGATAGTGTAAGCAGCCAGCTTGGCAACCGGATTATTCAAGATCAAGGTCGGTGCAATACAAATGCAGCGCGACTTGGCCTTCCTTGCCTTGCATCGATGCGTCCGTACTGGAAATCTTCTAATATGCTGTAACTATGAAACCGATACGATTTTTACGCGGTTTTGTTGATATTTCGACACACTGTGAATATATGATTCATTTGCACTTGTTATTGAGCATTCAACAGTGGATTACTGTTAATTTATTGCAAGACGTTTCGTCATTCCAAAATTGCTACAATAATGAAGAATCCTGCAGAATCTATTTTAGGAAATAACCAAATAGCATGCTGATGAAAAGTGTTACTGAGGGTTCGTATAAAGAGTGTTTCTAAATTTGATATAAATATTTAAAGAAAACTTAAGAAGGCTTCACATTACTTAGGAATTATTTTCAATAGGTATTTTCTTAAATTTTATTAGTTATACCCTCGTATATTCCAAAAACTATCAAGTTCAATATTGGCACACAACCTTCTGTTGCTAACATGAATTAGACGCCTAAAAAAATTGAATGTTGTTACTATTTTTTGAGTCCTTTATCTCTACAGAATTTTTATTAGGTAAGTGACTACTTTCCTTAAAAAATATTACTCATTCTGTGATCAAACATTTTTACGTCTTACTGGATTTCTATATTTTACATCGTTCAAGGGATATTTAGGGCTTAAATGTCAAAAACCATGTGAACGCTGTTGAGAAATATTTACAGTAAAGGCTATTTTTAGTTCCTATCTTTACAGTTTATGTCAGTAAAGTAATAATTCAGTTCAGTTCAATTGGAGAATCTATTTCGTAGTGGAACACATCTTGAATAAAATTCATAGTGAGGAAATGATCTATTGAAAACACTTTTCCCATATCAGAACAAGAATACTGTCTCTCGACGACCGTTTCGATATGTTAATGTTTATATACAGTGTGTAAAAGCCAAATGGAATGAATTCATTATTTCGCTTACTGTATATATTTAAAAAAATCCCGAAACACGTCAAATTTAAATTATAATTTGACATACTTCAACGGAAAAATGCTACCCCTACCTTCAACCCTCATCGAATGAAAGTTACAACCCCCAATTTTTTATATGGAAAGTATAGGCTTGTGATATATCGTTTCAATGGTCTCTTCATTCTCTATTCAAAAATGTTATCGCTTTCAAGTTCAAAGCAACAATTAACGTAAATAAATTAAAATAATGTGGTTACCGATATTCGATAAAAAACACTCAAAACTTTTTGCAATATACTCAAAACTTTTTGGGAAAGAAAGTTTTTGGCTTTCT
>WOGO01004387.1:0-13315 GCA_015342085.1 Leptinotarsa defecta | reverse complement strand
ATAAATGATTTATTTTCCCAAGAAATATATAATGTTTATAGCAGGGAAAAAACAATAATTCAAAAACTACTAAAAAAATCCGTTTGAAGAAGATCACTTGGTGATTGAAACACGTGTCGAGGTGTTAAAAATAAATGTTGGGAAAACTCCAGTAATATTTATTACTACACCAAAGGTTCCAAACAGTGCATTGTAAGTATAAACAATAAATATTTTTTCAAATTAATCTGGAATTTTTGTTTATTAATTACTGAAATTAGGGAGCGCAACTTCAGAGTCACTTTGATAAAATTTCATCTTCTGAAAATAAAATGCTAGATTTCAAATTAAAAATTGTAAAATCTTTTCTTGTATGTTCCTACTTGATTATTTTTTTTCAAAAATTACACCTCACGATTTGATCTCCACAAACTTCTGTGGAGATCAAATCGTGAGGTGTAGTTTTTGAAATTACTATGGATCTTCATCAAGTAACGGCCGAATCAGTCAGAAAAAACATACTTGATTATTGATGTGCAATCCGTTCCCTTTTTTTTACAAATGTGATATATCCCCCTGTAAGAAAATGCTCAAATCAAATTTCCCAGACACAGACATGTCCTCCAAAATGGGAACTTATTTGCACTTCAATAATCAAAATACATTATTCACCTTAAACGTATTAGGTATCTTTAGAAGATCGTCACTTCATACTTGAATAATAAAATAACTATATAATTTCAATAATAATAGTATCGGTACTTTTAGCTGCTCATTAGCCTCGTTCAAACATCCACTGTGCAATTCTGCTGATCTTATAAAAATGTAATTATCAATGATTTTGTTATTTCATTTATATATTTTTCTATTTATTTCAGCTCTATTATCATTTTATAGGTCTAATCTGTTCATACATTCTAGTTGCCTATAATACTTCTTATTGTGCACGGTGATACCGTTGAATAAATAAATGAATAAATAGATATTCATGTAACCTGTTAGAGAAAAAGTTTAATTATATGTAAGGAGCACGACTTCTGCAGAACGAGCATAATAATCCTCAAAGGAACGAGTTGACTTGTTGACATATTTTTTTTCTAAATTAAAGAAAGCATTTATTTCCATTATAATACAACATTTAATATATAATATAACATATAATATAACATTTTTCGTAATTGATGGTGTCTCAACGTGTACAATAATTTTGAAAAGTGTCAGCAAATGAAATTTGAATTACCTGATCCCAGTAGAGGGCCTTTTTGTAAAAATCATTAAAATCAAAACCATCAATTCTCCTCTGTTTCATTCTGAGTTTGAACTTATTCAAGGAAGATATCCATTTATAAAAATCTCTTTTGAATACACATGGCTCACAACGTGAATCTTTTAGCAAGTCTTCCAAACCAAAAAATGACCTTTCGGTACGATCACCAAAAGTATGACCCTTTGGTACACATTCAATGTTATGATTTCTAGAAAATATATGAAAATATGTCAACTTATATCGGGGTTATACATACAAATATAATTTATTGAAAAGTGTTTGAATATATTTCAATTTCGAAATGATGAAAAATAGGTGATTTTGAAAACATAAACCAATTTGAAAAAATTAATGAGGCTTTAAAAGCATGGGTTACACCTTGAAAAAGTAGAAACACGGGTCATAAACAAATAGTACAAAATGAAAGGGAGAGGGAAAGGTACTAAATATTTTGATAACAGAATGCAAAAACCTCCATTCTGAACCTATCAATCAAGCTATACATCTTATTTGGTGTTATTTACTTACGGAGCCAGTATTTTTCCAATTTGTGGTCTCACACGATCTAAATAATCTGCTTGAATTTTACTTGCATGCATAACTGGTTCTTTGATATGCCAATTACAAGCACATCGCACCCATATTCCTCTGTAATCGTATTTCGAACTGATGCCAAAACATTTCTCTTTTTGGAAGGGAGGAGATTTGTACCTGCGAATGATATTTTTTTCAATGTTGTAACAACTTTAACCATTGTTACTTATGTGAGTTCTTGAAAAATTATTATTTTATGACTTATAAATAGAATTCAAAAACACTCATGCTTGAATAAGTACGAGGTTTGTACAAAAAAATTGGGTGAATTTTGATTTTTCTCAAAAAATATTTTTTATTCATCAATTTCTATTTGCTCTCCTTCAAATTAGGCCTCCTTAGATATAATACACTTGTGACAGCGTTTTTATCCGATCCTTGAAGCCGTTTTAATATGCACTTTTTTATATGTTCTTGAACTATCTCTGCAATTCGATTTTTATCTCCTCAATTGTCGCAAAACACATTCCTTTCATGGGTGTCTTCAATCTTGGGAACAGGAAAAAGTCGCAGCCCAAATATGGTGAAATGGATTTTCATGAACTTTCGGCCAATTCCATCATATTTCTTATGACTTAAGAGGCATATAATAATTTTTTCGAATATAGTATATAACTGTATGTCTGCTGTGCACATTTTGATAACATACCCTCTTTCAACTTGTTCGGAAGGATTATAATCGTTATGGGTCTTCTTGTAAAGTTCATGGCCGACCTGGCTCTCTTGTAACACTTCATAAGGAGTTTTTGGAGGATTTACTAACTCTCTTAATGGTATTTCTGAAAACGATGAAATATGATAATTTTAAATGATATGAACTAAATATTACAACAAAATCAAATTCTAATGATTTAGCACTCTGAAATGAAAATTATTATTTTTTGTTAAACTAGATATGAAATCAATACCATTAAAATTCTGTATCGAGCATTCTCAGTTTTTGAACCAGAACATCACGTTGAAATGAGTGGCTTGAAAATACAAAAAAGTACCATGTTATGAGAATTTTTTTTTCACTGTCAACGGCATCCACTTTCGTTGGTCATTACCTACATGTTCTAGTTAGGTAATGTTGATGATAGGGATCATCAAGGGTATTCACAGTCTGTTGTCATGTAACGTTGAAGAAACATCCTAACTAGATAAATTGCCTCGAGAAAAATATCTGGTTGACCTCACAACCTTTCGATTGTGCACTACCACTGCGCCAATTCACTGCCAGAGTAATTATGTATCGCTGCTATAAGCATTTTATTCCTGCATGAAATAATGCATTCCTAAGTGATACACTTCAAAACGAGAACTACAGGGCTTATAACGATTTCAGTCTTGGTAGTACACAAATTAACCATATTTTCAATTTTTTGTTGTATTTTTGGGTATTATAATCTTTCACATTCAGAAGTAGTTCAACGATACATACAAAAAACCTTTGAGCAATTTTGTAGATGTACCTCTTGTAAACGGTTTTCCGAATGTAACTTCTGTTGGTATCATTCCTTTTGGTAGACCAGGTACTTGATCTCTTCCCTTACCAACTGGTTTCTGCCAGTAAGAACTGTAGGTAGTTTCTTTCAATTCATCTAATAAGGTTTCGTATCTTGCTCTCATAGGTGGATTCAGTAAAGGTTTTATCTGTGAGTGAGGAAAATGAGCATTAACATGAGGTAATGGAATGATTGAGGGATACTCTTGCTCCTAACTTTGTTTCAAAATATGAATATGAACAAAAAAATACATTGAGCATAAGCTGAACTTTGAGGAATCAAAAATTTTACATACTGAACAATATTTATTCTGAAAATAAATTTTTGAAATTGTGAAAAAGACATATCGATTAAAAAAACTTACATAGATCAGTTTAGTTAAATATGTTATATTTCATTATGAGCATATAACAAATATATCCTTATCTTCTCTACCAGTTACATTTTCTACTATTTATTTTTTTTGAAAAATTCCTTAATCAAAATCTCAATGTATAACAAATAAAAGACGTATGAGCTGATCTCAGTTAATTGGATTTTCTATTCAGTAAATTTTAACCACATTTTTACTCGTACATTATTGTTTTTAGTTGTTCGGTGTTTCGGCTTTGACATTGAAGCCATTTTCATGAAGCTATAACTATACTGAGGTCTCAATCTTCCTACTCCTCAGACAGTGACATGCTGTAAGGGATTTGTGATTTGACGCCGAAGTCCCAATCTGCCCACTCCCCAGGTCTCATCGCTGGTCTCTGCAAGAGTCTAGATTTTCATAAATAGAAAGTTACATGAGAAGAATCTTTTAAATGAAGAACGTTACACAGGTGCCTGATGGTTTTACTTCAGCTATCGGATTGACATGCTGCTTGGCTCGCCCACCAACTGCCAATTGTTTTGACTATTTTCATCTTTATACATTTGCAAATTTCATTTGCCCTCATATTCATATAAAACTTACTTCTGTCATTGTTCCTTTAAAACAGGCATTTTGTATAGGAGGTAACTGAAGAGGCGGTCGAAACTCGTTTTCGAACCATATATTAGCATCGTGTTTTATTGCTGTCACTTCATCCTCCAAAGAGTGTTCCTTTAAGGTATTCGCAACATTGTCTTTAGAAGTCCCTGAAGGCATCCCAGCCTAAAATTTTGATTTTTTATCAAAACATTCATAAGTAATGAAATTCACTCACAGCACATATTATTGGCGATCGATCTTTGAATTTACCTTCGTTACCAGCCATAATTTTTTTGAATATGTTATCTTATGAGAACAATAAAAGTAAATTCGGATTTTCTATTTTAAAAAATTATTTGACTACTATATCCGTGTAGTTGATTGGCTGAGGTAGGAAAGGGTGTACCAACATAAAATAGACTAGTTGCTGAATTCATCGATTGATGCGATGGATTTATTTAGTGTTTTATTCAAAAACTTACCATGGATGAAGCAATGTTTCACCAACCAAGTTAATGTGTTCAGGACGCGAAGAAATCTGTTTTCAGTTTCTTCTTCGTTGGAAAAAGAGCTTGTTTTGGATTTATTCCACGCCAGAGGTACCGGTGTTACTAAAAACAGTTTTATTAAGAACTCTCCCGATTGTGAATAAGCCCCTAGATAATATTGTGATATTTTCAATCACTGGTCACTGTACGCGACTTACACAAGATGAAGCCCCTATTAAAAATTCGTCCATGGGGTTTTGATTACTCGATAAACAGCTTCATATATATGATGAAACTTCTCCCACACCATAACTAATAAATTTTTTGAAATGTGAGTTAATATCAGAGAATGATAATAAATATATTGCTGCGATATTTGCATTCTGAAATAAACAAGTGTTATATTTTTTGGTGTCAACTATATCGACTTCTTCGATCATTATTTAGCCTCGTATTCTGAGTAGGCAATGGTAATAACTCCACGAGACCAAGTGATCATCATGATTGTTCGCAGCCCGTAAGCCATGTAACGTTGCAGTATCATCCCAACTTCAAATAAATAATGACCTTTCGATCTTGAGTCAGGCGCACTTCCACTGTGCCAATTCACCGCTTGTTACATTTATTGTTAACTATGTTATTAGACAAACGTTTAAAATACACCTTAATTCACTTGACAAGTCTTACCTATTATAGTCTCAAAATTTGACAATTATATTTTGAAACACATTAGATGAATAATTCAAACGCTATCAACTATATAACCACAATAATTGACCCCTCAGTATACAGGATTTCAAATATATAGCCTCTCAGGCATCTAGAAAAATGAGAATAAATGTTTGGAAATACAATAAATTGATGGAGGTAGCCATTATTACATGATAGGAGATCATCATAAAAAATGAGAAATGATACTATTTATGTTTTTTCCTCACTTTCATTTCTAATTAACGTTACCGCATTTGTTTACCGTAGTTTTATCCTATAAGAATATTTTCAAACTAATACAATAAACTATACACGATCAATCAATTATTTCTTAAAGTTTTCGAAAGTTCTGAAAAGTTCAATAGAATTCTGGAAATGTGTACTTTGAGGCGTTATGTCGTGGTCGATAATAATGAAATGTGATGTTAGGATGTTTGAATGTTTGAAATATGGTTCAGATGCCTATTGTAAAAAGTATCCATGCCAGGAAACTGGGAAACTCTCAGAAACTAGATATTTTTATTTATCGGGTGAAGAATCGGGTAATAACTTCTCATATTAAAGATGATAATCGCATATTGCCGTGAGAAATCGAAGAAGACACCAAATTTTGGATCTACCTTATTGGCAAAACTGCAGATTATAGATGTTGGTAGTCTGTTGCATATGGTTATGTGAGTCTAATATGGCAACGTTGATATGTCAGTTTGTTGTGTTGGTTCTCATTTGTTCTTGCTTTGTTATGCGCCATTTTCTATTTTGCTGAAGTTAATTCGATGGCGTAAAATACTGAATAATTTTCATATTGTTTTTAGTCGATTCTCTTCGCAAGATTTCAAGATTGGTATTCACCCATACCCATTATTCATATATGAATAGTTTTCAACTCGCTTGAGGTAAGTTCGAAAATTCTCCTGTTTTAATGCGTAACATTTGGGACATTTATCGTGACGCCTTCAATCATGACATCTACAATAGAGAATAGATCTTGGATGACTCGTTTTATCTACTCAATTCATTTAATTTTTCAGAGGTAGTAAACAGATTCCTTTGAAAATGTTGAGTTATAGTTATTTTAGTTTATTTCTCTCAAATATGAGATGGGAGATGACGCCTTCGGGAGAAATTATTAATAATAGTGAGCTGTTATCCTAAGAGTTGACTTATTTTGCCCTAGTTCCAATATTTTCATATTTGATATGGATTGTTGGGAGTTTCAACAGGGTTCAGTAATTGTGAAGGGTCCCTATTTTATGTTCATATCCACTTGTCTATTTTATTCACTAATCACACATGACTGGACGGTTTATCAAATGCCTAGATATAACTTGAACGGTAAAGCTCAATTTTAAGAAAAGATATTTACTCACTGTAGTTCAAAACTGTCAATTTTATCAGTTTTCATTTTCAAAACGAGCTTCAATGTTCAACTGCAGGATGTAATTATTCTTCCATGGAGTTCCTTTTGCATTGAGTTTTTCATATGCATTTGATAAACTTAACCCAATAAACTTAAAACGTGACAACACATTTGAAAACTTACGTATTTTATTCATATTAGTGAAATTGACAGCCTAACGAAAGTTATGGTTATTTTATTTGCATAACTCATTGTACTTGTCAACCAGAAACACATGTATGCACAATGTGACTAACTTTGGCCTACCGTACCAGAGATGACTGGTTCAAGCTCTGACAATATAATTTTTATGTATTTTTTCAGCACACTTCTCTGTAATATTTTCAATTTTTGTTGAAGTTACTGCATTGTAGGCAAGGTTAGATTTTCCCTTATACAATGTATATAAACATAATGAGATTAACAATCTCAATATGTGGATTTTGTACATTATTTTGGAATGAAAATCACTACAGGTCCTATTATGCTTCTTGATAAGGTTTGTTGCTTTAAAACGAATTTATTGAGTACATTCGATCTTTATTGCTTAATCAAAATTTTTGTTAGTGAAAAGTTCTCATCCAAGAGATATATTTGGACAAACTTGTGAAAAATGGAAAGTATCCTGTTGGAAGAAATATTGCCATACACTAATGAAAATTAGATTATTCTTCATAACTATGTGCTTGTTAGGAAGCAGATGCAGTAACCAGTGTTTATTTTAGTTACTTTTGATCTTGTAATAATGAGATTAGAATAGTCTATTAGAATAGTCAATAATCCCATAGCTACCAGACCATCACTTTAGGAAAGCTAATATTTTGAAAATGATGAATAATTTCAGGACTGTAGGTGTATTTGCTTGAAACGGGCGCCATTTTAAAGTTATTGGATAATATACTTTCGTCTCCTCTAATTTTGAGTTTCCTACATCAGATCATTGATACTAATAGATTGTAACTATTAATTTTGCATAAAAGATGCATGTATCATAAACATTGTAAGAACAACGTAATTTATTGAAGCAGTGATCCTGACTTTGGGATGTTTAAAATATGTTCCCTGATACCTGGAAAAGGGCCTGCTAGAAGCATGCAAACATTCTTGACAACATATTACTCTGTTCATTGTCAAACTATTAGCATCTCAAGGTATAAATCCTACTAGGATCATTGCAAATTTTGATTTCATATTAATCTGCGAAATATATAGCCAAATAACCATTATCAGATAAAAGTAAAAACACCAGTGCTGGTTTTAGCACAAAATGTCCAGTGACATCTATATGATGGAATTGGCCGATACTTAATGAAAATTCATAACCTATTCAAAAAACACTTTATTGTGAGATTTTCACTAAACAGTTTCACAAAAACCCCCTATGAAGTCATTTTATGAAGAAACACGTTGCATTTTTGTAAAACCGTTTAGTGAAAATCTGACAATGAAGTGTTTTTTGTATACAGTGACATCTATTTAATCTTCCTGATAACTCCATTTTTATTTGTTTGTTGATTTTACTGTATCAGCCTTTCTAGAAAAAACATTCAAAGAGAATATCTTTCACAAAACAACTTGAGTCGAGCGTCGATATATATCAAATAATTTTTAGTTTCTTTTATTGATAAATTGATAAAATGATTGCAAAATGATAGCTAAATAATGCAAAATGGCAGCTAAATAATTGCCTCAAAATTCTTTGTGTATCTCAAGGGTACATGAAATTTATATTTTTTCATTATGTACTTCGCTACCAGTCACGAATATTTGACTTGTCACTTTTTTCTTCAATCCCTTAACCCTCAACTATGTGAAATTTGGTACACTTTAATAAATATTGCAAGAAATAAAAGTACTAACCGTTCAATAAACTTTTGTTGTTTTCCTTTTGTGACTCCTCCAAACTTGTTAGGGAACTAATTTTTCTTAATTCAATTATTTTCGTTTTCTGGAAATGATCTCAATATATATTCCTCATATATCAAGCTGAATCGATAAAAATGTGTGCAACTCTATATGTTAAAAGTGTTGTTTTTGTGTGCTTGGATGAATTTAGAAAATTATTGATTTGCGCACATTTTAACTGATTAAACATGTTGCATTCAAAATATAACTCTTGATAGAAGTAAAATGTTTAATTTCGAGTGTGGAAACTAAACATCTTTCTGTAATATTCGCAAAATTCTAACAGGTTTTTATAAAATGAGTCAACCTATTCTTCAACTTATTGAAAAGTGTGTGTAAATAAATCGACAAATTAAAGTTCAAATACTGAAAGTGGTGACTTTGTAAAGATTGTAAAATTGAGAACGAAGGAAGTGCGTATCCATTTGTAACAGTAACCTGTAACGTAACTGTGTCAGCCTAAACCACTTTGACATACAAGTCGTACCATTTTGTAGCCATAGCATCAAACAACTTTTACATTAAGCATGGCGATGAGTTGAGATGATAGGTATCCCTTATCTTTGCCTATTGCATGTGGTGTAGTAACCTCATTTGGTCCTATTACAATACAGCTGATACGGACACAACTCAAAATGCTTCCAGAACGAACAGTGTCATCTCACAACGAGCCGAACACATTTGGTGTTACGTTACGGGGCATATATTACATATAATGAAGCTATGTCAACTAGTACTGAGCCATCACTTGCATTCCATTATTACAGGATGACACTTTTTTGGTTAGGTTGTGTATATAAACACAATTATCTGACTCTGAGTCCTTCATAAACCTACTCTAGTATTAGAAACCTCATCTCTATGGCGTTGTTCAGAAACGTGTTGGAAGTGAACTTTGCTTACTCTACTATCAAAGTACTTACATTTACTATATATGAATACAAAAATTTGGTGCTCACTGCAGCACTATATTTCCCAGCGTCTAAATTAATCAAATGTTGTAATGATGCTAAAACAAAAATGACCAATATACTACGTTATATTTAATTTTGAACAAACTATATCTGCTAATCCTACAATTATATCAATTCTATATATTAAGTCATAACTTACGGTACAATTATGGTTGGTGGCTAGACTTGGTACGATATCTCCAAACTAATCTGGGAATATTTGAAAATGCGCCTGTGTATGATCCAAATCGTTTTCAGGGCTTTCCTGACAAAAAGAGTAGGTGAAAACTTCCACCAGCATCAGAAGAGCACTTCTCTCAATTGGTCATTGTGCCTAGCTGACTGGGACTTCATTGGTGACCGCTAACCCCATCGTAGTTGATCAAGTTTAGAACTGGTTGTTGCCATTCCAAGGATATTCTGATCAATTTTGTGTCGCGGTGGATATAGTTTATTTCTGTGAGTCCCAACGATAGGTTTAAAAATTTATGAAACCTTCCCTTACTCCTTAAAGGCTAGATCTTATGAAATCGTACACATTTGATATTTGAATTCTTTCAAGTAATTAGAATATCATCTTTTTATCATTTATCAAAAATTTTTCAATGTGACAATGTAGGGTTCCTGGGGGAGGCTGATGAAAAATTCTAGGTCCAAAAGGTTTTTCTAAAACTGCCGCTCTTCAGACTGATACTGTTTACAAAAATCCATAGATTCCCTTGCATTAACTGTTTCCTCAGTTTATGATAAACTTTTATTTAAACAATAAAACTGTGTCTACCGAGAGTGCAACTACTGTGTCTCAAAATTAACTCTATAGACAAAATTTATGTTTTCACAAAATATGTTCATTCAAATTATAGAAAAAAAGATTCTCGGGAAGTTAATTACTTTGCTTAGTGATCTGAATCATTTTCAAAAATTGCTTGCAAATCTTGTTAAAAGTCCTTCTTCGTCTTTCATGCAACCACGCAAAATGAAAATAATTTAATTCTTCATGAAAAGTGAGAAATTACCTGTTTTTTACCACTTTCATTTGTAACTAACGTTACTTCATCCATTTGAAAATGTCCTACAAGGACATTTTCAAATGGATGAAGTATATTGTATTCGTTTGAAAATGTATTTGTAGGACGGAGCTGCAGAAATGTTAGTTACAAATACAAAGTGATATAAAAACAGGAAGTTTCAATTCTCATTTTTCATGATGATTTCCTATCACATAGTAACGGCAATATTCATCAGTTTGATTCAATTCTTAATGAACAATAAATAAAAACAAAATTTTCCACTGAAAGTCAATGCAATACAATATACAATACAATACTTTATTTTTCCCGAGACTTTTTTACAAGCTTAGAAATCGTCATATACACAGTAAAGATTGGAGTTGAAAAATATCAGGTGATAAAAAAATGGAACATGCATAAAAAAAATTAAATCAATAGTAGATGTAGGAGATAATTATATAAAACAATAAAAAAAGTCGATTGCTAATCGGGTTTATTCAAGTTGCATATAACTATGACGTAATCACAGAATTTGCATAGCAGTTGGTTTTTGCTTTAGGTACAATAATGATAATCATATTATAAGTATCACTCTTTCAAATAACTTGATAGATTTGGTGGCAAACAACAATGTTACACGTCAAATATTCCACGAAATTCAACATCTATTAAAACACTTTTCCCGCATGGGATCAAATATACTGTTTCTTGACGCGCGTTTTCTTCATCGAGTTTGAATCAGAGTTTAAATAGAGTAATTTTATGCCAGAGGTTTCCAATTCCACCTATCAAGATTTAACATATTTAACAAACTGAAGCACAAGTTTGAATATATTCACCACTGATTTTATTTGCTTCAGTTTCATATCCCTTTCTGAATCATTTTTAGTTTTCAAATTAGGGGGTCTATAGATGGTAATAGATCATTAATGTTAACCATTGTGTTGAGTTGGTTTTTTATGTTTTGTTATTTGAATACACACTTCAGCTCTAAATCTCTGTCTAACATAGGAGTATTGAACATTCCTGAGTATATAGTCAAAATGTGCTCTCATATTCAATTTTTTAACTAAAATAATTCCAAGATATTGACAGTCGTTCGTTTGATTAACTTTGAAAAAATGACTCTTTACAATTGCATTAATCATTTCAAATTTTCTAAATCTAAAAATACTAACCCTACACACATTTTATCAGCTAGGACCACTTTCCAAGAGGCTACACCAGTTATATGCATCTTAGAGTAGGTTCAAGCTGCTCTGATTTTAAGCAAAAGGCACTTGTCAATCAGCTCTTTGAAAAATAAATAAGTATATGTATTAAGAAGAATACAATAATTTGTGGAGATATCGTTTAGGAAATATCCTGACTTCGTTTTTTACTTCTTCAAAATATAAAACAACACCAAACCGTTATTTTAACACCTCGGCTTGTGTTTCCATCACCAAGTGAACATCTTCAAGAAGTTTAGTCTTCCTCTTGAAGATGATCATTTGGTGGTCGAAACACGTGTCGAGGTGTTGAAATAATGGTTTGGTGTTGGAAAAAACTCCAGTAATATTCATTACTACACCAAAGGTTCCAAACAGTGCATCAAAAGTAGAAAGCTAATGTTGGAAGAACGTTTGTAGAAATATATTAAGGAGAGTAATAACAATAGGAAGTAATATGTTTTGAACAATCATTTCTTTATTCTGAAACACTGAGTTGACTTTAAAAATAAATTTACCAGAAATTACCCAGCTGTTATACCTATATGAACGACATCCCTCCCTCAGGAGACTTGGGAGCTGAGGATTTAGGTATTATATATTAACATGCTACTCCTAGCATAACTCTGAACACTACTTATCCCCATAGCAGGCATCTAACTCATTCACAATAGCGGTGATTCATTGCCATGATAATTTTTTTCATGTAGCACACAAAATTTTGGTAACTTTTCAATCGCAAAATTACGTGCCTATTCTCATTTAAAATAGTTGCATCATTATAAAACATATAATCTTCAACTGGTTGGATTTTTTTTATTAGGAAGAAATTCGAGAAATCTACTTTTAACACCAAATTTCATAAATTATTTTCATTATTTTTCATTGCCTAAAATGGAAAAAAAATATTTACAAAAAAAATCCTATAGTAATGGATAACTTTTACAGGTAAGTCCATTAAAATTTGTATGAACTGAGTATATTCACCTTTGGTTTAATTTTCGTGAATTTGAATAAAAGTTGATAAACGCTCCAAGCTCTTGTTACTAATGTACTGGAATATACATATTACTAATTGGCAGTGGAAACACAATTCTTAAACGTAAAAGTCGCAGCCCGTGCAGAATTTTTAGGTCATTTGATACCTCTTGAAGTAGTCCTCATGCCTTCAGCTGTAGTTGTTGCATGTAATAAATAATCTTAAAAAAGTGAAAATAGTTGTACGGTTTTAATAAAAGTCGATTTTAATTACAGCTGGGATATTTCCTAACCAAACTCCGTACAATAAATGGAACAGGAAAATATTAGGTCTCATATACGTCTTTTTGATAGGACTGTAAGAAACAGTCCAGTCAT
>WOGO01004386.1:0-13315 GCA_015342085.1 Leptinotarsa defecta | reverse complement strand
ACATACCCCCCAGAAAGGAATGGCATATCTCAGTTGAGATTTAATTAATGCATAATATGCGTTCATAGCCGTGGCAGTACCAATTCTCATTGCATAGCATCCTGAGGAGATTTTATTCTTCAATTGGTTGACGTGTGCTTCAAACTTCAATTTACATATAAAGGCCCAAAAATTTTGTGCAATCTATATTTCCAATCTTCTCATTTCCTAGAGGCATATCTTCTAAAGTACATTTGAAAGTTATTATATTTGTTTTTTTATATTAAAAGAGAGAAGACTCGAGTCGCACCAAGACTTGATTACATTAATATCTCTGATTATCTCTGATTTTCATGTCATATTTAGACACTGACGTTTTTATATATCTGTTATATAATCTATCAATACCTCCTGTAACATCGGTTTAAAATGACTGACATTAAAAAATCACAAGCAGCTAAGGAAAACATTTCAATTGTAATGTTGAGACATCATTCCATATGAAAAAATGATCTGATCTAACCTTAAGGGTCTATGATTCTGTAAAATTCAAGAAAAAATCAATGAATTCAATTTCATCTTTGAAAAACGCCACTGAATCTAGAGATATGTTGCCTTCCAATTGAATTGAGCTTGGTTTGAACAACCTTTAAATAATGAACTGAACCATGTTAACTGTTAAACCTGCCACATTTGACCTGTGACTATACCACTTGGGCAAAATTATACACAACTCATAAAATTTTTGATAAACCCATATAGTCCCAATGGTTCATTTGTGACCCACATACTTTAAGATTTTCTTCTGTTCGATTGAAGGTATTGAATAGTGAATATAATTTAGAATGACTTTACTTATCACAATAATGCAGAATAAAAAAATTCAAGAGGTATAATTAAATATCAACATTTAAAAAAAGTATTGGAATTGCGAAATATTAATGTCTGTTGAAATTATTATTTTTAAGGGCTATTTTTAATTACATTATTGAAATTTATTTCATTAATGTTTAACTTTCTAAGATATTCTAAAATTAATTATAAGATATGCAAGAAAAATTATTATTAATGAAAGTATTATGGAGTACCACTGGGATGATTCATTTCAGACTTTCATTTCTATTGAACAATTTCTTGCTCCTCATTCAAACTGAATATATGGTGATTATATCAATCACACATGGTATGAGTGAAAACAATTGTTTGAAAATAATCTTCGAATGAAGGAAAAATTTGAATGAACTGAGAAACTTGACAGAAACAAATCAAAATCTTTTCCTTTTGGAAAAATATTTATCTGCAACAATCGAAGATGGTGAATCGACAAGAGGCAAGAATAGAAGCCTGACCAATAATCTGAAATTATAAGAATATTTTGATTACTCACATTTTCCAAGAATATTACAATAAAAAAAATGTTCCTTTTTACCATGTGCATCTAAGGTAATTACAATGATTTTCAATTAATACATGAAAAGTAAAAAAAATAATAGGGTAATGAAAGAAATAGTAGCAAATACAATATTTAAAATATGGAAAGTTGTCTTTTTGGCTATGACGGTTTAACAGTAAAGCTAGAAGCACCCACCAATTTTTTTGAACACACAGAAAATCAGCAATAGGGTCGAATAGGTGCCTGAAATTATGGCGTAATCTCATTTAACAAATTTGTTATATAGTTAGGTCCCGCTAGCAGAACTCACGATTCTCTGTTGGACAAAAATTTAAAAAAATTGGAAATAAAGTTCAAAATCAGCCTGAAATTAGTACCTGAAACTTGGACCTGGAATTAATAGTGACAATTCCATAATTCAGAGTGGTTCTGAAAACTTCACAGGACTAATATTTACTATAATTAGCTGTTGTGGGAAGACAATAATTCTAATCCACTTTAACATATATAGATATCGAACTAATAACATTTTATCTCTTATAACAGTCAAACGTAGGCTTCTTTAAAAGCTATGAGCCCCCTTAAATTGAGTAGCTTATCAACTCACCAAGAGACCAGAGACACAACAAAGAACGAAATAAAATACAGAGCGTTAGTTACCTTTCTGATGAAATCTATTCTGGGATCTTCCACCACTAAAACAGTGACCCATAAAATATCTTCAGCTTCCTCAAGTTTTTTACACGCGATATTATTAATTTGATATTCAGCGCATTCTGTACAAAAAGACATCGCGACATCGAAAGAGCTGAATCGAAGTATTTCTCGGTGGTTTCGTGGATGATCACCAGCAGAGGGTGTTCTTAAAAAATGAATATTTTACTGGAACAATGTTTACATCAGGTGGAAATGTCGGACATTTCCAGCATTTTTGAAGTTCCCGATTTCGACATAAATTAGTACACTACAATAATAATTGCACTATATGATCACAGAAAAACTACACCAGGTTCTTTTCCCGTTAATTTTCTCTAACTTATCACTTTTCATAAAAATTTTATGAATATAGAGCACCGAGTACTGTCAAACGGCATTAAATTCACCCCTTCCTACTTCCTCCTCCAGTCTTTTGTCTTCTGTCTAGCTTGCAGTTCCAGTGTTTCTGTACTACTAATTCAGATTGATCGGGTTACATGGTTACATCTGTCCTTCATGAACAACAATCTTTGAAGAGAGACACATATCATTTCCAACAAAAAACGAGCAACATTTTGGAATGAAAAGATGGAACGATAGTTAACATATCGACTTCGCGTTTTTGACAACTTATTGATAGATTGACAATTGACAGATTTTGAAGCAGGCGAGTTCTTAAATTGAACAGATTACTTCAACCAATAGAAACGCGCTAATTTTTCCAATGGACCAACAGATCAATCCATCGGACCGATCGATGAATCTAAGAAATCGTCTACAGATTTCAAAAAAAAAATTACTCGCTCCTTGTGTGTTTTGTTCAAATTTTGAAATCAATTTGAAAATAAGTTATCGAGAAGCTAAAGGGACTTGCAACTTCAAATATATCTCAGAACCTGATGAATTGCAATATTTTTGCATACTGTATAAATAATATAGAACGTATAAAATCAAACAAAGTTCTGAAGCGTATCGAAGAGTTTCTAATGAATGAAAAATTGAGGAATGAGTATGAAAGAGTTTAGGAATCTTCTGCAACTATTGTATTACACTGCAAATGATATATGAACCGTTGTTAGTTTTCTCAAAGACAGCTCTCGCTACACTCTTTACTGCATGTGTACCACGTTGGTCGTTCTAAATATTATGAGGATTATCAAAGCTATTGCAATCACTCATCAGATGAGAACGAAACAATTTAATTCAATTATTCATTTATTTATTCATTGAGCCTTGGATGAAAATATATAATTTGTATCTGCTACAAATACACCTCTTGAATACATTTGGAAATAGGTATAAAATATTATATTTTCAACCTATTCAATCTCTTATCTTTCAGAATTGCCATCAACTAAGGAATGCTGAATTCGTTATTTGCCGTTCCTTTGCAAACTTTATCCTATTGGTAAGATCTTCGTTGTTTTCTTTCAAAGCTTTTATTTCTTCAAACATTGTTTTCATATCTTTAAAAATACGAATACAATATAAAATAAATCAAAACTTGGAATATTTCTGTCGTAGTGGTCATATTATACACAACAAAACTTCTCCTTGTCATGATTCCACAAGAGAAACGTCGTCAATATAATAGGTCAAAAGCGACATGACAACGTTGCCGATTATTGAGTCAATTCACGGTGCATTCAAAAACTTCCCTCTACGATTTGATTATGCGCTTTGTGATTTATAATCAAAAAGTGGGGATAGTGATACTACTGTGACTACCAGAGACCATCCCCGTGAGTCGCTATCAGGCGGCTCCGGTAAGTATAAAAACTGTATAAACAGACCTAACACTCACTTCTTTTTCAGATACACAAACAAACACCAGTTCGCCCAAACAACATTTGTCTCCGTTTAGTTCAAGAAGAACCCATACAAAAATTACATTCAGTAAAGTCACGATAAATAAAATTAACAGATGAAGAAAATACAAGCATCTAAAGGTTGACTTTCGACAGCAGTAGGTCAGATATCAATCTTGCTATAAAGTGCCCATCCAACCCCACTCAGCAATGAGCGGGGGTGGATGGACGAGATTCTAGCTTCTGTACACAGTTACCGTGTGGGAAAGATTTTCTCTCTTTACGATATCTCAGGGCACTCAACCCAGGGGGAGCATGGTGGGTATGTAATAACCTTATTTCCATTATCCACTCTATCATCGCCCCCACTACCGGTTCCCCCTCTACTTGTCCAGGGACAAAAATACCAGACCAGAACTGATCTGTTTTTCCGTTAATCAGATCAGAACTGATGGACCGACAATTGACGCTTGGGAATATGCAGATTCAGGCCCCTGCGGAGACAAACGACAAGACCTAGGGTGTAGGCAGATTGAGGCCTCAGTGTGGTAATAGCTTCTTGAAAATGGCTTCAAAGTCGAAGCCGAAACACAAGACAAGTTTCTATCCGGACTTTAAATTATCATGTACACAATTATGTGTGTAAGGTTTATACGGATAGTGGAACATTATTTTGCTGCACCTTTCATCAAAAAAAAAAACTTTGCATTAGGTTCAATAGTAAGATGAATATAAAAGTTTATGTTTAGACCACTGTTGACTGAGAAATTTCAATAAAGTTCAATTCAAACTGCTTTCGTGTAACTTGTTTTCAATTTGATGAATTGATGGTGATACAAGATTGTTACAGTCCTTTAATATTACAAAACCCATGCCCCCTACAGAATGGCTGACTGTGACTTTAAGATAGATATGCTGAACTATTTTTTCTGAAAATGTTTTGACTTGCCTTTAAACAGTTTTCATTCAATATGTATTGCTTATCGTAAACAACACACAGAATAATTTCTGAGTAGTGATTTTCAATTATTGAAAGAAAATGACCGTTGATGTCAGAGAAACTATTCTCTTGAAAATATGTCGTACGAGTATGAATGCTCAACGCAATGGTTATTTTGCGACCTGCAAGAAAAATGCGAAACTTTGGAAAAGTATAAACAGGCCTTAACCGCTGGAAACTCTTGACTTTGAGAAACACATTGAGTGGCAACCGTGGTTAACAGTGAAATATGTCAAATGTCAACTGTGAAAAAGTACTCTTTTCATTTCCAATAGTCCTTTCGTTAAATTAAAAAGTAAAAAGGGTTAGCTATTGGTGATGATTGAAAATGTTCTGAACACGAAAATATCAATTTATATTCATTTTCTATAAATATTAATGTTTCTCATGCGGGAAAGTGAAATTTAACTGTTTCAGTATAGAATATTATCTGAAAAATGTCTAACACCGCTTTTACAAAAAATGAAATATTCGGTCTTGTGGTGAGATTAACCTTGGTTTCGGCTGTTACTTTCTTCAGTATCAAGTGGATAATGAACCAAGTGGATCCGACTAATAAAAGCAAGAAAAAGGCTAAACAGACAGCAAAGGAACAGCTAAGAAGGTTCAGTTTGAAGTTGAATTATTTCCAAACCTGCTAATATACATTGTTTGATGTAGATTGACCAGTACCGGAAATGCTCCGCTAAAGATTGATAAACTCAATGATTACGAAATGATGATAGCAGCCCATTTAGTTCACCCGCAAGACATCACGGTCACATGGGAAAGCATTGCAGGGCTGGAGGACCTTATCCAGGAACTGAGAGAAACCGTCATACTGCCCATTCAGAAGAAGGAACTGTTTGCTTACTCACAACTTACGAGTGCTCCGAAAGGTAAGCTACTTGGATATTGCATCAGCTTTTTCCATTTGAATCCTGATTTGCATTTTCAGGTTTTTTGTCAAATTTTTTATTATGTGTGTGTGTGTGTGTGTGTGAATTTTCATTTTCGATATTGAAAAAAAAAACAGAATTTGTAAACATTTTTCTCTGGGATTCCCTGGCTTCTATCATTTAACCTTGAAAATAATAAAGAGTAATATGCTTCTATCCTTGTTTTTTTAAAACAAGAAAGTAAAAGTGGAGGAGTTGCTGTATTTCAGGAATGCATAATGAATTCCAAATTATAATTACAATTTAAATATGTCGATATGAAAAATAATAAAAATGGAACCCCAACCAAATTGGCAAGACCAGGATTTCATTTCATGATGAAGCATTTTTGATTACCCATAGATATAATATATTACAATGGATTAAAGTTGGATTTATGCAGCGACCACTTTCATCTTCAATTTCATTTCCATTTTAACTTTATGAAATTTTCATTAAGATATAACAGCACTTATTGTTTCCTGAATTTCGTATACTCACTCATCGTATTCCATCATATAAAGTCATAAACAAACAACAAAATCAACCCCACCCAATAGTTCACAACAAAGGACCTTGTGATGGACTTGGTGGAACCGTGAAAAAGTTGTCTGAATAATAACTAAAACCAATAACAATGAATATTGCAAAGAATTTATACAATCTTTGTGTGATCCAAAATAATATGTATAAGGTGTTCCACAGAAAATGAATATTTTCTCTGAACTAGAATTTAATACATGCAAGAGAAAATTGTAATCAAATTTTGATTATTTATCAGTGATAAATAATGTAACCAATGTGAAATAGATTGGGAACTGATAATGAGAAAACTAATTTCAAAATTCTTAATAATCAATTCTAACAATCCTGACGTTTCATAAATATCTTCCCAAGGTCGATATTTTAAAGTAACCAAAATTATAGATAATGTATCTTTCGCATTTCAATAAAAAATTCTTCAACCAGCGGAAAGCTGACTTGAAATTTTTATTTTGTTTGTCAATAAGTAAAAATGGTAACATATTTTTCCTCTGCTAACTATTGATGGTTACAGGCGTTTTACTACATGGACCACCTGGATGTGGCAAAACTCTCATTGCCAAAGCCACCGCACGAGAAGCTGGTACTCGCTTCATAAATCTAGATCTATCCATACTGACAGACAAATGGTATGGTGAAAGTCAAAAATTGGCATCAGCCGTTTTCACCCTCGCCGTCAAACTTCAACCCTGTATCATATTTATCGATGAAATTGACTCCTTCCTGAGAGCTCGCAATAGCTCTGACCACGAAGCAACTGCCATGATGAAAGCTCAGTTTATGTCTCTCTGGGATGGACTTATCACAGATTCCAATTGCACGGTGATTATAATGGGGGCTACCAATAGGCCTCAGGATTTAGATAGGGCTATTTTGAGAAGAATGCCGGCTACGTTTCATGTACCCATGCCTAATCTTGGACAACGCAGAGAAATTATAAGGTGATTTGAGTAAATTTAAAACGAGTGGAAAATAATTTTCAGAATACAAGGAATTTTAAAGTATTACGACCAGTGATTACAAAAAAGAAATAATTCAACGAAGATTTGAACCCACTGCACATTCATTTATTTTTTTATATTAATCTTTAACATTGGACTTCACCTGTTTAATATTTACCATTCTTCATTACACGTTTTTGTTGATGGAAAATATTCTTTTTTGGTGAGAAAGCAAAACTTTTGATCAAAAATAATCTCTTCAAACTCGACAAATTTTATCATTTGTTAATGGCTTGTTCTAGGTATGCCAAGTTCAAGATGCTACGAAAGGTAAATTTCTGGTTTGCAACTTCAAAATAAAATCTCTTATTTTCAAAATTAATATCTCGAATAACTACTATCAAAGGATAAAATTGACACTTGGAGACTTGATATGAAGTTGAACCCTAGATTAAAATTTTTTAATTCTAACCTGTTTTCCCACTTGATTGAAGGATTCCAAACATTCCCGATCTCTACAGGTCATTCAGTATATACACAGCTTCTTTAAACTTCCTTTTGAAACAGTGTTTCCCCAATAGAGAACCTGAAGTAAGCACGAAAAGACAGCGATGCCATTCAAATTTCAGGTTCACAAAATCTTTAAATTTTTCATTCTTTCTTGTAAGTTTTTTTTTTTAAGTTTCAGCACGCCTGTTTTCTATTCCAGATTGATCCTTGAAAACGAACCGATAGCAGAGGACGTGAACTATGAGGAATTAGCCACTATCACAAATGGCTTTTCCGGCTCAGACTTGAGGGAGCTGTGTCGAAACGCTTCAGTATACAGAGTGAGAGACTATGTGCGGGACCACTTCGAACATGCCTATCCAAACACAAGCCAGAACGAGTCTGAAGAGAAATTTTATGATACTCTTCGGCCTATTACGATGGCGGATTTGAAATATTCGTATAACAAAATGAGGGATAGCAAAGTTCAGTGCAATACTTTGTCCTTACAGACTAGAATAGATCTGGATTAGAGAGACAATTTTTCAATAATAGACTCCTTGTGTAAATGGTACCTGGTTATTAACTGTTTTCAGTTAAGCTCTAGGACATGCATAACTCTTAAGACTTGTAGCTGTTGGTAGGCCTGTTTTGAATGTAATGAATAAAAAGTAAAACCCACAATTGGTTTTTAATGTAACATTTTTTTTTACTACTTGGGAGCCGTTAGAGACTTGCCCATTTTTTCGAAGTCTCTGGAAAACAATGCAGCCTCGTGGGCTTCTATCTTTTTCATGACATCCATATTCTATTCTTGGCTGAATGAAATTATTACACATACTCTAACCGCTTTATCTATAATTCCATACTATATACAAGTTACAAACGTTCCCTTCTTGTTCCAAACCAGAATACCTACTTGCGTTAACGCATGTATGTTCAAGACAGAGTTGCCAACTGGATGCTGGATGTCTAGACGAATTATAAAGTTGTTGCACATAAATCAAAATTCTGCTACACTGCTTCATATTTCGTTACGCTTGTATATCTCACGCACTGACGCAAATCAAGTCACGCATGCTCCCTATCCAAAATTAAACACTACAGAACTTACTTAATTTTTCAGTTTTTATTAATATTTCAATAACCTACTTAATTTTTATTTTTCAGGGTTTATTAATATTTCAATATTTTATTTGTTTGGTTGTTGCTTGTATGTAATTCCAGTTTTTTTAATAAAATTGTTATTTTCGGTTAATGTAAATAATTTTTTATTTTGTGCATTTTGAAACTTGAGTTTCTAACAAACTGACCATACCACACAGTCCCCTACGGCTTTGAGGATGATTGATTCTCTACAGCCCCCTACGACTCTAAAGATTGTTCCTCCACAGCCCTTTACGACTGTGAGGAATATATCTGATAGACCAGAGCTTCGGAAAGGATACACCGAAATATGTCCTGTGGGGGTCCAATAAAATTATTGGACCTTTAATTTTTTAATTGTTTTTTTTTCAGGGTTTTCAAATCAATTTATATTATATTAGACAATGGAAGTCCGAACTGATGAAGGAAGCGACTTTATTTCATACAATGTAGTGATATATATTAGCCTTACAATTCAGAGGACCTTTATAAAATGGCTGAAATTTGGCACCGCTATTGGTTACGTCATAGGATAGTTATTATCTCGAAAAAATAATAATATGAGAAACCCAATTAATTATTTTAGATATTCACAGTCGTGGGTGCTCTGCACTCACTATTTACCTCTCGTGGGTGCTGGAGCACCCGAGCACCCACGGAGTTGGTTCCTCTGCTATTATGTTAGTGTTTTATATGCTAGTAGCCTAACTAGTGCCTGTTGGTATTTCCTAACGACACGGGTTAGTATTATATAACTAGTATCTGTTATTGTTCCAGGCATTTATTATCTTACTAGAGTATTGAATTTATCGTTTATGAATATTTTATCATTCAATATAGGGCATTTCATTAAGAGCTGGTGGGGCAGTAGCCCCACCCCTAAATCTGGCCCTGACTATATTACCAGCACATGAAAATGAATCCCATCGCTATATTTTTTCTAAATGAATCCCCGACCCATTGTTTTCGTTTATAGAAGCACCGAATTACGTATAAAACGGTACAAAAGAGAAAACATCAATGAATAAAAGTCTCAAATGAATAACGACTGCGCTACCAACACGGCATTTAAGGAAAAAAAAATGTCTCTATAATGTAGTATTCCAACGTTATAACTCTGGAATTAGGATAATCGTTCCACATGATTTATTGGTCTGAATACCTAACGTAATATGAGATATGGTGCTATAAAATGCAGACACGAGTCGTTGAGTTTCATGAAATTGAATAAATACTCGATTAATAATACAACTCGGATCTGAGCGGTTATCAGAGGAGAGGTTTCGATTACCTCGATGTTGATTTCTGAATTTGACAAATACAGATGCACCCTTTGATTTTGAAGAATGAATTTGACAATATTTTGTTAGCTCTGTTGAACGGATTTCCACCGAACGGACTCGCTTCCGACTAGTTTCGTTTTTAAAAACAGAAACAAAAAACTTGTTCTAGTTTCGAGAACTCGAAACTCGAATTTCAGCAAACAGATAAAAATTAGTCTAGTCACTACACGAACGATTATGGAACGGATAAAATTATGTCAGATTTAATAAATGATGACTTGGAAATGAATGGATTTGAGATCATCGTTTCGTAATTCCCTAAGAATGTCCAATCACGAATTTGAGAACTGGATAAATGTATTGGGACCAAACATTTTCAAACAGAATACAAACTATATATATGTTATATCTAAATAGTTGCTTGTTGTTGTCACCAACCGTTTCCACATAGTGAACTATTTACAAAAACATAGACCAAACACCAAAATCATTTGATATTTCCAACCTGCCAACGGGACATTTCGTTGTTGACAAAAATAATCGCCTGCGACACAAAGTCTTCAAAGTGTTTTTTTTTCATTTCGAGAACTCATGTTTATGAGCTTCATAAGTTTCTTTCAATTTTCATTATTAAAAAAACTTTGTGAAAAATCTCGAAATATCTTGATTTTTACATCTAGCAGCGATGTATTCCTTTCATATTTTAGTAGTGCAAGCAAATCGATTTTAGGAAGGACTTCAAACTCGGAGGCACTGATTCAGATTTTCACTACTTAATAGTTTGAAAACCTCAATTATCTCAAGAACATCTTGCTATTCTTCTTAACTACACCATTAACGAGAAATTCGGAAAGACTCGGCCATCTTGTTGAAACTACACCTGTCAAATAAGTTGACGTTGCCAAATCATCATAGACGAATATAACATTCGTGCAGATGATACAATTGTTTATCAAAATGAAATATGGGCAGTAAAGACTTCCTCCTTCCTCGAAAGCCCTCGCTATGTGATTGTATGTTTCCAAAAAGATCGTGATTACACTAAAGTTAATAATGATCCACCAATATCCAACCATTCAAATATCACCATGATAACGTTGACTCTAAACGTTGAGAACTACCCCAAAGAAAATATGCTTCTGAATTTTGTAGAAATGAATTTTCTGCAAGCCTATTTCAACTACACACTTCAACGCTGCAAACACATATACCTCCATAGCAGCCATGTTCTTTTCTCTAACGTTGGCACCCATGTTTTTTCTTCCACGGTGGCACACCCTGTATAACCCCATGACAACTTTTTTTCAACGCTGCAAACACACCCTGTATACCTCCATAGCAGCCATATTTTTTCTCTAACGTTGGCAGCATTGTTTTTTTCTTCAACGCCGGCACACCCTGTATAACACCTATTGGCAAGTTTCCTTCAACGCTGCAAACACACCCTGTATACCTCCATAGCAGTCATATTTTTTCTCTAACGTTGGCAACCATGTTTTTTTCTTTAAGCCTGACAGCCATGTTTTTTTACTTTAACGCTGCACACATCACGTCTCCCGCGATGGCAGCCATGTTTCTTTTCTTTAAAGCAGGCAGCCATGTTTATTTTTGAAGTCATACACCCTGTACAACATTTGATTGTTGTGTTTTGAGACGACACCCTGTATACCCAATATTATTGTTTTCATAAGCACACTCGAATCGTTATGTCTCAAACAGAGATAACGCCACCGCAAACACTGATAAGCCACTTCCGACATAGAATCCCTATAGCTCATCTACTCTCTTCGAAAATCTGAACCATGTTCCCATAATCTAAATTTTTTTAAAAATGTATTGATTCCTCGAACATTGCGAACATTTTAGTGGTTCTTGAGCAGCTTATGAAAATTATTATAGAACTGTACCAAACTAAATCTAAGTTATGGAGTATTTTTGTGCATGAACAAAATACAATCAATTGAACTGAAATACACCGAGTGAGCATGAAAAATGTGTTTAGGATCCAAAATCAACCCAGACAACTGACTTATGAGACAGTTGAATTTTAGTTTCCAGCACTCTGTGTGTAACCTTTTTTTCATTCACTGTTACATTCACTGCATTCGTTTTCACCTAGACAAGTGTTCACCAGAGGTAACATTTTCACGTGACATGAGAATTTGTGCAGAAAAATAAGGCCTTTGCTGGAGGGTGGATTCTGACGTTCTGACAGAGAAATATATGCCGCGTTGTCGTTTCAAGCTGCTGCTCTTGGGAAATATATTTGGTATACGGAGGAGTCTTAAATAAGTCACAAACAAATTGTTTGATTTTCAGATTGCTTTTTAATCCGTTTACATCGCGGCTTACGACATTTGAATGGAATTACGGTGGAGATTGAGTTGTCACGCGTTTGTGATTCAGGTTTACAGCAAGAAAATATTTTGGATGAGGCAATAACTGACACGGAATGTGAGAAGTTGAGATCCGCATAAAGAATTTTTCTACTGAAAACGTATAGCAGTGACTTTGTTGATAACTCCATGATTGATGATAATAGTAATAATTCTGATTATCAGAGTCCTTGGTGGTGATTATTAGAGTCCTTAGTGGAATGATACCGTTGCTACTCTCGAAGCTTAAGATCAAATGCAGTAGGATTTCATTCTTGACTCAGTACCTCTCCTCAGTGTCTCGGATCCAATGATCACATACTCTACGGTGCGGGAAGTGGTCATTGGTTTATAATGCTGGCGCGTCTTCCCAAATGTGTCGAAGCTCCGACGACACGGAGCTCACTGAAAATAAGTTGATGCTGAACAATCAGCGGAGAAAACGGTTATATCTACTGGAAATACTTCACACACACAACGTACCGTTGATCGGGACCATTATGCGTAGGGAGACCATGTGGAAGCTCACTAATATTAGCCTTGAACAGACACCGTGTTACTTCAGGGCTAGCACTAGAGTGCCACCAAGATTTAGCCAAAGCCTCGATAGATAATAACATTATCCTGAGGTGGGTTAAAGGGCACAACAGGAGTAAAGGTAATCGCATTGCCGACTCTTTAGCCAAGGAAGCGGCTGGACTAAGAATTTTAGGACCAAGTGGCACCCACGGCCTGATGACTTCGA
>WOGO01004385.1:0-13318 GCA_015342085.1 Leptinotarsa defecta | reverse complement strand
ATCTTTGCCATCTTCACCATCTCTGCCATTTTTTAGGGATGTCTGGAGTTTTTCAACTAGTCTAAGTTATTCAAATCAGCAAATAAAAGAGTATTTTTGTTCTGATATTGGGGAAATGTTTTCAATGGACTCATTTCTGTGTCTTAGATAATATATTGATAATGTCAATTAATAGAAATATAAATTTTCCCTCGAAATTTTTCAACATAAGCGTTTCAATATTGAATAAACTTTATAGTGTAATTTTCACCAGAGTCCCAGCTCCCTTTCATTATGTGGTGTTTGGGTTACCATAAAAATGCTTCTAACAAAGCCATATAAACATAAAGTCCCAACGCGGAAACAAGCATAAAGACGACCAGCAAAAACTAAGAGCAAAAACTGGCCTATTTTAGAAATCGAAAGTTTTTGCCATGTTAGGTATGGTCGAGAGTCATAAAAGGATTGAATGTGCTCTTTTGTGTCAAAGTGTAGTACTATAAAAATAAACAGGAGACATATTGAAGGGCGGTGGGTGCCGCCAAGGGTGGCAGCTACTGTTTCGGTTCTGGGAATGATAATAAACAAACGAATTTGAATATTTACTGCAAGCGCCAAAAGTATGTAAATGTTTTCTTCTAGAGACTGCGACTTATTCCTTTCTCGGTTGGTAATTTTAACAGAAAATATTCAAAAAGGTAACCAGTCACTGAATTTGAAACTTCTGCATTTTTCCTAATTGATTCACTCGTTTGGGAAACCCCACTTGCCTCTTGTTTTTTCTGTTATTTTGTATGTCATGCATATCTACGTATCCCACCTGATAGGTTTTGAAACATTTCTTTTGTTTTCTCCACAAGTTTCTGTTTGTGGTTTGGGGTTTTTTTAAAGACTGATTCAATTATGTACAGAAACAATTTGGAATGTTCCTTCCCATGAAATCAATCAATCAAGTTGAGTTTCAAAAATAAAAAACGCAAAGTCTTATGAACTCAAGACGTTCTGAATATTTGACGGCTAATAGAAGTTTTCGTCAACAGAACAGAAAAATTATTTCTCATTTAGGTGAATCATGATTTAACACTCTTCATGATATGAAAAAATTTGAATTGACTCAAAGAAGTTTTTTTTAAGATACTTGCCAATAAGAGAAAAGAGTTTCAATTCCATATGCTGGACCTAAAGATGGGCGTTTTCAGAATCCCTTGGTAATATTAAGATATTGACAACAGGTTTATTAGATAGCTGATTCCAAATATACTAACCAATAGTATCATGGTCTACAATTATTAAGAATTCCTGTCGCTTCAAGCACAAATACAGGAATTCAGGGGTTTCCAATAGCAAATGATATATTTTTTGAAGGCACCTACAAGAAAAACCTAGCTGTTTCAATTTTTTTCAGTTGTGATACACATGTGATACTAAGAGTTACTCTATATTTTTAATGTAATTTGCAATTAAGTTTCTTTGACACGAACCTAAATGGAGATCAAGCTCTACTACTTCATAAAACTTGAAGAGTACAATAATCAGCTCAACCAAAGAATAAACTGTATCTCTTGAAAATGAAAAAGACGTGTCGTTTCGATTTTTCAATATTCTTTCCTCAAGGGTGATTGATATAAAAGTATCGGAATTGGTCAAGTTGACACTTTACCACCGGATAGATATACTTCAATCGATTGTTTATTTGAAGAAGATCGATTTAGAGTAGGTGAGTTGTATAGTGTTTTCAGAGATGAACGGAATGACAATTTATTCTTGAATGATAAAACCAGCACGTAGGTTGACAACAGAAATTGAATTTAACTATTGCTCAAACCTGACCCTGTTTTGCTGGTGACTATATTGGGGCTCACGTTAATCCCTGTCACGCGTTCATATCTTCTGGTTTGTTTTCTTATTCAGTAGCAAATGTACATTTTAAATTCAATTCATCTTTTAAAACACTTCATGATATAGTTATTTGAAGCTAATAATAAGAAAAGTTTATATCGCAGTGCATTTTCAAGTTTTTGGAAGTTAGTGTTTTCTATAAACATACCCCTTTCAATTCAATCTTACATATTGTTTAAACAATATAAATAATTCTGTCCTAACCCAAAGAAGGGTTTTTAATTTCAAATAATTTAAGTAAAATTGTCAAAAAATAGTTTGGACGCTTGATAAGAATGTGGTAAAATATAATAATATTTGAGTTATTTTGGTAACATATATTTCCTTTTCAAGTTTTTTGTGCATACTGAGTTGATACTAAAATTATCTGCAACAATAGTAGAATTACATAAAAAGTAACTTGAGTTATTTGTCGGCCAGACCTGCAATAGATAAGTAATAGTTCAATATTTTCTATAGTTTTTTCTGATTTCACCTAGAAGTTTTCGGAATTTGTTTCCAAATTAATCATTTAGATCAAATTTACAATTATTTCTTTGCATGATCCGCACATCTTTGTATTTAATTTATTGAAATTGATTGCTTTCCACTTTTCTTTGGAAGGTGTATAATATGTACTCAATATTCTGACGATATCTTGAACTTATTGGAGTCTCTGGAGACACCCTACATTTTATTCTATGAAAGAGAGGACATTGGTAGATCAAGATCTTCAGATGATGTGGTGCTGCAGGTTTATCCGGATTTTTCTGCAGCTGAAAAACAACTGCGCCACTGGAATCAATGAAGTTGTTCAGGAACGCCATTTAATTTATGTTGTTAATATAATCAATATCTTCATTAATGATATTGCAGATGATATAGATGTGTATTTCCTTTTGTATGCCGATGATATAAAACTACACTGCCTCGTTGAGAACAGAGATGATTGTGTGAACCTCTCAGGAAAAATAGGACGGGTTGTAGAATGGTGTTATCGGAATAACTTGTCGCTAAACCCGGATAAATGTAAGGTCATGTCCTACAGTTTAAAAACGAACATCTTGATCTTTGATTATTCAATAGAAAACGTTTCCCTGGTGAGACCAGAAACATTTGACACTCCACTATCATTTAATAGGAATATCGATAATGTTATAACCTCTTCCTGCTGTTTGTACGGATTAATTGCACGTAACAGTAGTGATTTCAAAGAAACTTCGACCTTAAAAACTTTATCCTATGCTTTCATAAGATCAAAGTTAGAATACGCGTCAGTTGTGGGGAGCCCCGTTTATCAATAACATATTGATAGAATAGAAGCAATTCAACGACGATTTTGAAAACTGCTAAGCCTAAAAACCGATGAAAAAAGGCGTGAGTATTATAGTGTTGTACTAACCTATAAAATCATCAAAAGCATAGTTGACTGCCCAACATTACTGGAAAAGTTCAATATTTGCATTCCTAGAATCTGTTCCAGACACCCGAGTACTTTCTATATAAAAACATCTCGCACAAATGTTCTGGAGAATTATCCGATCCATACCATGTGTAAAGTGACAAACTCTGTTAGCGACAATTTAGATATATTTAGGTGCAAATTGTCAGATATAAAATCCCACTTCCTAAAATAATTGTTTTGTCAGCTATAATAAATATAAAATTGTAATCTTTAGTCACTTGTTTGTATTGTTTGTAGTGTTTCTAGACTTTACAGTCACTAGTTTGTGATGTATTTATTATACTCTGTTATTTCCTGCTCTGTAATTGGTCTATGTCCTGTAGAGTATTGTATTACAAATAAATAGATATATAAATAATAATAAAAAAAATTATGGTATATTCTCTTCTATGAAATGAATAAAAACCCTTTTACGATCATGAATTATTACAAAATAAACACATAGTAGTATATTCTGTATTCGATCTTTTCCGTTATAGTAGTGGAATTTTTAAGTATGTTGAAATTTCCATGTGACTGTACAAATATTCAAGTTTGACAGAACTGGTGTACTGGCAGTGCGACACGAGGGCACCACTAGTTTTACCAATGGAAAACGCTACAAGGGAATCAACTAGCACCCTGCACCTGCTGGAAACACTCTTCTATAAATTAGTTCAGCCTTCGAACCGATAAGATCCCACCAACCCCGCCATCCACTTCAACAATCCGTTGATAAGTTGTCCAATTTAAAAATATCGAAAAACCCATAAATGTCATTTATTAACAATAAATCGTAGAAATAGGCTATTTCTATTAGTCGCAGTATGCGGGCCAAATCCTACGACTTTCTTCCATTTTCGATAAAGCCTGAAACAGTAAATCTTCAGACCCTATTCGATCGTCGGATCGTTAAAGTCTGGAACAACACTCCCCTTTTTATGAATCGTCAAACGAGAAATGAAAGAAATATTGTTGAAAACAGGAAAAGTTTTGCGTGGATTACAAGCTTAGCGTCCGAAGCGAGTTAATGAAGTCATCAAACTTAGTTATGTTTGTTATGAGTTCGGTTGATGAATGTTTTGACGTAAAACTTAAAAATTTTAAAGCTGCGGGAATTCTATCTATTTATTCCACAAGTTTCAAAATTATAAACACTGTACCCACATTACTATATTATGGAATAGATAGATAGATTTAGATAGATAGATTTTCATTCAGGTCGATATCAGTATTTCAAAGTTAATATAAATACATATTAAGTATACGATGTAAAATATTCTATTTCTAGCAGTCTGAGGTCACCTGAACTAAGCTTGTATTGTGCCCCTCAGGCTGCTAAATTTCATCTGAACCTAAAAGATAAAGATATATACCAGTGTACTAATGCTATCTAACTAAAAATGTAACTTAGTTTTAGAAAACCATTTGAATAGTGACATATGTAGGTAGAGTATACGCTGATGGAGGTTTCTAATTCAGTCGTTCTCAAAGATATTTTTCAGTTGATTATAATGGTTTTTGATGAATAGTTACATTTCTTTCTTGAGTTTTTTGTGGCTTTTGATATTTATTATATGTGTAGGTAGCTGATTGTATAGTTTAGGACTAAGGTGAGTGACGAATTTCTGGTTGTGAGTCAATCTGCAACGTGGTATATTTATAGCTTGGCTTGCCATTATTCTTGTATTCTGCGTGTGATAAATTATGTTAATGGGTTTACTCATTGTCCACAGTAAGTATTCATAGGCATATATTTTCCTTATGTTAAATAGGCCAGTTTCTCCACATAAGGCTCGGTTGAATATCTTCGAGTTTTTCTAAACATTATTTTTATTAAAGTGTTTGAATAATATCTAAATTGTGTAAGGAAGTCTTGTATAATCCCCCCCAAACAATGATACAATAGCGTATGATTGACTCGGCCAAGGCGTTATAAACCTCCAACATAACGTGTCTTCTAAGAATATTTCGGAGTTGATAAAATTGATAAATAAGCTTTCGAAGTCTTTTCACCGTATATTTTACAATATACACCGTATATTTATTGTTTAATGTACCACAGTTAACTGTGGTACACCCCTGGTAACAGACAGTGGATCTCTATAAGACTCATTCATTTTCACTCTCTGTATTCTCTTTGATAAACAATCTTTGAATAAATTTAATGCAATGCTTTTTACTCCCACGTCCTCCAATCTCTGAAAGAGTATGTTATGCAGGTCTAAAAATGCAGCTAAACATTTTTTCTGATCCTGAAAGCAGTCAAATACCTTATTTGTTAGTTCAAAAACGGCTTGTTCTGTTGAATCCATATTGGGAAATGATTTTGTTGTTGTCAGAAAGTTTACCAATCTGTTTATTAAACATTTTTTAAATAGGTATTTTTGCGAAATTATTTTATAACTGTTATGGGTCTATAGTTGTTTGTTTTTTGTTTGTCTCCAGATTTATGAATTGAGATTGTGATGGATTCTTTAAAGGTAGTCGGCATTTTTCCAGACAGAAAAATTGAGTCCAGAAGAAAGCGTAATAGTTTTTTTTATGAGATAAATGTGATATGTTTTAATGAAGGATACCGTAATTTTGTCAGAACCAGGAGAAGTCGTATTTTTTATTCCAGATATTATCTTTATGATTTCATTTTCAGTTATCGGGTGGAGGAATAGCAAATTTCTCATATCACTGTTGTTTTCTATAGGAGAAAATGATGGTTTATCTAATTCGTTTAACATGATTTCACCTATATTTATGAAATAGTAGGTAATTGAACTCGTTCGCTACTTCTTCATCAGTTTGTTTTCTGCCTTGTTCATTGATAAAGTGGAAATTTTACGTACTATTGTGATGCAAGGTATCATTCGTTACTTCTTTTTTTTCGTTCCAAATTTTTCTAAAGATTTTACCTGATGAATAAATATAAGGAATGAATGAATATATTATCTGAAACTCTAAGAACTATAAGAAATAGATGGACATTTCAAAATGAATTGGAGGAGATATTGTTTCTTCAATTTGTTGGGTATATGATTTTACATTATAACTATTTTATTAAACAAAAGAAACAAATTTTAAATGATGTATCACAAATCCCTACTTTTCATAAGATATTTCGGGGTGATGGTAATTAGCTCTCAGTAGTATTAAATTTAAATTTGTCGCTTTTCCAGATTGATATTACCTTTTTTTTCAAGGACAAAACACAAACACTACAGGAAAATCCTTAAGAGCTTTCAGAGCGGTACCTGTGCGGAAGAATCAATTCACATTAGATTTGAATCTCTGGAGATTGTAATATTTTACATTTCAAATAGTTTACCAAATTCGTATTATTTTTAATTGTCTATTCAACAGTTTTACGTATAGAAACTGGTTCATTAAACTCATCATTGTTATACCTGGACCTATTTATGTATAACTGCAACCTTTTCTGTACATTGAACTGTTTGCAGTTCAAATATATAACAATTAGATAATAAGTTATGAGCAACCAATTTTGTATAACCCCGATTCTGACGATATCATTATTGTGCATGTATTCTTCGATGTAACTTTAATATGATTAAAACAGAACTCTTGGTAACGACTGGTTTCAATTAAACTACCTGGAAAACCCAACATTTCTTGGAAATCCTGCCAGTCCAGTCCAATCAGTATGGAGAGAAAAAAACAAATAGTTGAAAATGTGCGGATCACACACGAAGAAAGACTGCAGATACAAACTACTGGCACGAGATCAAATGATGCAAATCAATCAAGTTCCACCAAATTCACATACACCGACGGAATGATAATTCCAATTTTAATGGTCACGATTGTCATCATTTATTTAATATGGAGGAAAATGCGAGATGGTATAAAAAATCAACGGAACGACAAATCGCGTTGAGCGAACTTCGAAGGTCTCGTGAAAGTATTGATTCAAACTGAAAAGGAGAATATCAGAATCGCTAGTATCCAGGACTCATGAGCAGCAAAGATATTCTGAAGGAGTTCACAGAAGCTGAAGAACAACTGGAGAAATTTGAAGAAAAGTTTAGCAAAGACTCTTATGAAAAACGAAGTGAAGCAGATACGCAGAGTCGCTATCAGAGATTAGAAAATGTTAATTCACTTATTAATTAATTAGTTTATAAGTTTAATAGTAGCAGGCCAACTGAGGATGAAATTACTCAAGTAGAATTATATTTACATAGATTAGAGAAAGTATCTGCTAGAGTAAAAAATATTTTGGGTGATAGGATCAGTACAGTTAGGAAAATAGGTATTAGCACTAATATAGATGCAGGTATAATTACATAAAATTAAGACTTCATGTCACGAATGAATTGAATCTACTCATGTCATCGATGACAGTACGTAATGATATTCATTCGTTTATTTGATTGAATCCCAGCCATAGGAATCTTTTTTCAACAAAGATGTGTAGATTTCATCTGAAAATAGACTCTTTTTAATTCGAACTGATTATCATATTTATAATTTGTGATATTAGTAAAATTAGTTATGATTTCGAAGAATTTGGGTTTCCGATTATCTCGACAAGGTTTTCATACATAAAACACCCCTTTGAACTTACTCATTTATGACATATACCAACAAATGTTTCTTCTTCCAGATTATTTCTCGTGAAAACTGAATTTATGCCTCTCTTGTTCACATCTTTGTTATTTATTGCCATGCGAATGGAAATAGAACCGCGCCGATTTTAATCAAGAACGTTGTCCAGTCTGGCTGGAATTGTTTGTCTCATTTCCTATAGGTCAAATCTCTTGTTAATAGGACGCCGGTATCGAATAGGAATGGCTGTGAAACAGAATTATGAATTATTTTGAACGTGTATGGCAGTCGATTTGAAATGATTTCATGAATGTATTCAAGAAATTGTCTTGACATTTCTACCAAACAATTTCACAAACTTTATTGTGTTCACGGCTCGTCTAATACAATCAATTAGCAACTGGAAGTAATTATAAAATACCAACGAAATAAAGCTGTTGCAGCAGCATGAAATCGTATAACTATTTTGCTGGTTGGGACATCATGTACTTTTGAAGTCCTCTTCACTACTCCTAAGGAGTAAAATGAGATCGAACTGCAAAACATATTTACAGCAGGGTCTTCGATCTTCCCCGACAGTTATGACCACCATTTCAGTTGAAGTTTGTGCTAACACTTGCGGCGGAATCAGTTCTTTAGATAGGTTAACTCTTATGAATGGTGTTGTTCCGCTCCAAGGTAAGGCAGTACGACATCCAGACAGTGCAGGCAGTTTCCATATATTCTTTCTGCATATTATCTTCGCAATCGCCGCATTTGTATATACCGAATCCAAATATTCTTCCATATCCTCAGGAACTGATAGAATTTTTTTTCTTCGGAAGCATACAGTTCGAAACCATTGATATAAAACAAATGGGTAACCTTATGCCCCCGGCTTCCGGGAGTGCCACGGCTATACCCTCGAGTATTTCAATAGTGAGATGCCTGACCATCTGTATCTGTAGAGTAGGGAGGTCAAGTGTAGGCCCACAGCACTTAGGCCACGACATGTGAGCCATTGTTTATTCTCCCGAGGAGTTGTCCTCCTAGGGCATCGTCCATTCTCTCCTTTCCAGGACCAGGTCTAGACCAATACTAGCCGAACACACACTCTCTTATTGACGATAACTCCGGACACTCCCATAGTCGAAGTAATTGTCGAAGTCATCAGGCTGTAGGTGCCACTGGCTCCTAAAATTCTTAGTCGTGGCCAAGTGGCTAAAGAGTCAGCAATACGATTATCCTCACTCCTGTCCTGTCCTTTAACCCACCTCAAGATAAATGTTATTATCTACCAAAGCTTTGGCAAAATCTTGTTGGCACTCTAGTACTAGCCCTGCTATCAGTGCAGATTGTTATGTTCTTGCCAGAAATTCCTTCCCTGGTTATTTCTTTCGTGGCAATTGAGATACCAGCCACTTCTGTTTGAACTACGCTGGTATTTTTTCCCATTCCTGACCATCTGTTATGGTGAAACGAGTCTGTCAGAGTGGTATCAGTTGTTCAAGGCATATCACTATCTTGTCGGGAACAAAAGCATGTTATTGGTCTGTATAATTTTGGGGATTAGAACTGACTTCCCCTCAACAAACCAGTCCGAAATCGGCTGCTCTCCATCCAGCCATGAGTTGAAAACTCTGGCCAGATGGCGATGGTTGCTAAGTAGTTTTTTCCACCAACTAGAGTAGCAAAGTTCTTGGAACTCACAAGGGATTTTCCAGGGTCATTCATGGTTATTCGTTTATGCAGTTCATTGACCTAAGGCTGTCGAAGATTTCTGCTGGAAGATTCCAAATGTGCTCGGCTGGAGCGTCTAAGTTGAGTGGCTGCGGGTGTTCATAAATGCTCTTTAAGAAGAATTTCACTTGATCAGCGGTCGGTGAATTATCCACACCACGCAGAGGCCCTTGGAATTATTATTATCATTGACTTTTTTTCAGAACGCTCAGAAGGAGTGACTAAAGAGCTCTGCCATATCTGTCTCTGTATGCTTTCGTTTTCGTGAGACTTTATAAAAACTAGAATATATGTTTCGTGAGAACATGGAGATAGTTCCAAATGAGTTTTATACAAGATGTGTTGTTCGTGTGATTCCATCACAAAACTTCACGTTTCTTCCGTACAAAATCAATATTCCGTCAGTTACCCGAAGACAAACCAAACATCGTTTCTAACGCGACCTTTCTAAAGACATACAGCGGATGCGATGACCAACTTGAAACGACAAAGGCGTTCGCCGAAAAGAAACAGCGGCTTGCACAAGCAATTAGCACATCTATAACAAATTCCGAGCCATCTGCCTCCAACAACATCCAGTATTATTCGGCGTCAAGAAAGGGTTACTATTTGGTCGCTATCACCGGTTCTGATAATACTAACAGACAAGACTCGTGTTTTTTTTAATGATCCAGTGCGTGTTTATAACTCAAAAAGGATGTGTCTTTGTTTCTGCGAGTGAGTTTCGTCACGGTGATGACACGGAGTTTAGATGAATATCTTCAACAGTTTACGAAATAAATTGGTGTATGAATGAGGTTCAGAAAAACGACGATTTCGTGGACATGTGTTGCAGTGTAAATAGTGAGGAATATGTGCTTCGCATTCAAGAAGGGAGTATCTATTGTGGAGCAGACTCTGCTTCACAAAATGGTTGGTGTGATGATTTTCTTTAGAGTATTTATAGCTGTGTTTTTTGGCCTTTGTTTAAGTGAGTCTCTACAAATAATTTATGGATTTTTCATCCAACAACATACATTTTCCAATTATTTTAAAACGCAGATTCGATTTATTCTTGAAAGTTCGAAGGATTTGAGAATGGGTTTTGATGACTAGGAATATACATAGGAATATAGGTACATAACCTGGGTCAAAACTTTGAAGGCCATATTATTGCTGTAATCAAATATGTTAAAATATCCGAGTAGAGATAATAAACAACAAAAAATATCATATATATTTGATTCGGATAAGTTACAAGAAGGTGATATAAGACATGTATTAGTCGAAAAAGAAAAAATTTGAGAGATTATTATAATTTTCTGATCGATTCGGCAGTTACTTGAAGATCCATAGTAATTTCATAAACTAGTATGGTATGTTTTAGAGGTAGTAAGAGACAATTAGATACTTTTCATAGGAATATTAACAACATTCATTAAAAAACATTAAATTCACTATTGAAGTAGAAGCAGAAAACTCAATCAATTTCTTGGACTTAACAATTAGTAGAATGAACAACAAACGTGATTTTTCAATTTATCACCGACCTTTACGGATATTACTATACATTACAATTCTACCCACCGACAAAGTAGCAGCTTATAATAAATAGCATGATTCACAGATTAGTCAATGTTACTCTTTCAATAGATAATTTCAATAAAGAACTCAATATTATCAAGCAAATTGCGGTTAACAATGGGTTTGAAGCCGAATTGATAAACAAAATACTTTCCAAGAAAGTCTGTTTTGGACAAACAACGGAAACAGTGGCGTCATTTTTGAGGAAACGAGATACTCTTATTGAAATTGCATGTAGAACAAGTAATACGTTGGGAAAGTTAATTAAAAATAATAAAGACAAAACATCCAAATTCAAGAAATAAGGAGTATATAATTTAAAGTGTGGAACGTGTCCCAAGGTATCTAAGGTAGAAGTTTAGGTAATTTTCTGGAAGTAGTCTCAATTGTGGTTACCTGTAGTATATAAATATTAGTGCAAGAAGCAACTTGAAGTATTCAAATCTTTGTGTTAGCGAATCATGTTGTGCGATATATATTTTTCAAATAAAGTTTGTGGAGATCAAATCGCGAGGTATACAGATTTAATATTCAATAATACAATAATTAGTACAAGTTCGCAAGGTCAATACAATAACCAATTATCTTCTATAATATATCACCATTACCAACGATTGGTCCCCAAAAATGCACTTGTGAATTTTTCCAGCTACCAATGGGTCCTAAACTCCCTGTCAAAATTCACGAATTCAAAATTTCAAAACGCTCAATATTCAACTAGAACTATGCAGCTCTCCAATATGAATTTCTACAAAATAAATAGGTTGAAATGCCTGGAGAATATGCCAGCAGTGGATGACTTCAGAAAAATCAAAAGGTGACACCAAAGTTTACAGAATTGAAGGGTCGCAATTTTTTGTGTCAGAACTTGTCCCCCTCACAAACAGTTTGCAATCGTGATCCCAAAGTTTTCGGCCTTCTTCAGGGTTAAGAAATTAGCGATTACAATACTCTTTGCATATTTCGTGAAATGTCAAAACACTAAGTTGTCGGCTCATTGCCATGTTGAAATTGGCCTCCTGACTATAACCAATAAAACTTTCTGGATCTTTAAACGAATCATTTTCTTCAAACACTCCCAAATCTATGAAAGGAGGCGGATGCATCTTCGACGCGTTCACAATCCTTCATCATCTTAAATCGTGGAATCTAAACAGACGTATGATTGTTCCGTCTAGTTTGTTTAATCAGATGTAAGCCATATTTCTCCACCAACTCGAAATGCACCAGTAAACGTGATTTATAGTATATCAATATGTTGTAAAGTGTTGACAAGTAGCATACTACTAATTATTATTTTAATAGCAATGCGTTAATGTTGATAAATATTTATAGGCGTTAGGAACTCTTTTGATTTTCTGATAACACCGAAATGCTATTTTCTTATTTTTATGGTTTACAGTCTGTAAATGTTTATAGCTTCACTTCGCATCTCTGGTCAGCTATGTTTTTGTAGAGCGAATGAGAGGCGTGGAACTCTCGAAACAATAGGGATGTTGATAATTTTTTGGAAAAACGTTCAAAACTATATGTACTTGGAACATTCTGTAATATAATTAATACATAAGAGATATGTATTCATCGAATTGATTATAGTATTTTTCTAACTGGCTATGACATTGAATTATTATGACAGTTACTTCAATAATTGTTGAATATGGTCAACAAAGTCAATATGGTAAAAACAGCTCGCATATTTTGTACAAATTTTAGTGAAATCTATTTTGAAAATTACTATAGCAAAAACCACCTACTCAAAGTTTTACAGACAAAAACATTTGAAAAAGTGTATGCCCTTGAGTGTATTGCTGAAAATTGTAGACACACCATACTGAGACTTCCCCCTATTTTTGTGTTCTCAATCCCATCGAGTTGATTTGGGAAAAACCAGGCGTAAAATTAATTTTCCAAAATTTGATAAGAAGGCAATAGAGCTAATTAAAGAAGAAGTATGAATTATTACCGAAGAAGACTGGCAGAAAAGGATTTAAAGAAGTAATTTTAGTTGAAAGAGACTAAGTATATAGAGATTGGATATTTCCATATTATTGGTGAAATTGAATTCATAATTGATTTAAATGACGAAAGTGATAGTGGAACAATCAATATGGAAGACGATTTATCAGAAGCTTTCGAAGAAAGTTAATGATATAAGTAATTAGTATTCAGAAGTAT
>WOGO01004384.1:0-13318 GCA_015342085.1 Leptinotarsa defecta | reverse complement strand
ATTTTTTTTTATTATTGAATTTAATGTAATAATACAAATAATTCTGAAACCATTCTAGAAGATTTCCTCTGATTCCAATATAAAATAATTTTTTCAACAATATACTATGGTCAACTGTATTGAAAGCTTTACACGAATCGAGGGACAACAGACAACATTTCTTATTTTTATCAATTTCCATTTGGATTTTCGACACTACATCCATTACCGCTGTCTCTGCTAGATCTGCGAAAACAGTATTTACTTTTATATAAATGGTTATTGTTTTCCAGATAGTTCATAAGCCTCATATATATCAGTTTCTCTAAGATTTTTGCAAAAACTGGAATCACAGAAATTGGTCGATAATTATTTAAATCGTTTTTTTTTCACTTTTATATATGGGCGAAACCTTTGCAATTTTCATTTTTTTTAACTATTCCACTTTCGAAGGATTTAGAAATGATATAAAATGAAATAGGCGATATTTCAGTTTTGACTGCTTTCACAGTTTTTACAGAAATTTTATCAAATCCACATGCTTTGTCAGTTCTAGAGTGTAACGAATCACTCTATGACATTTTAGGGTCAAAAATGTTTTCGATCAAACAAATAAATGTCAATTATGGAAGATGGAATAATGAATTGATGAACTGTATTAGCTGATATTCTCAATTATTCGTCGGGCATGGTCTTACACGAATAAATTGCTATTTCAATTTAATTATTTGGGAAATTCGCAAACATCTGTCAATCCATTTCATATGAACAATATATCAACATAGCGGTCATGAAAAGTATGAAATTATTTGAGTTGTGAATTTTTGATTCCTCCTATTGAATATTCTCCTATGGAATATTTCATAAAATTTTATGAAATATAGATATTATTCCTTGAGAAAAAAATCAGATCTCAATTTTGATGAATTTGTTGGATCACACAGAGACTCCTATGATATACTCAAGAGTATCTGAGGGCGATGCTAGCCCAAAGATGCCCATTTTGAAAATTCAAGTGATGATTTGATGGAATATTTCATTCCAATTCAAAGTGAACCAAAACTCGAAAATTATTTTTTCAATACACCCTAGATATCCAATATTCTAAATCGCATTGCCGACTCTTTAGCCAAGGGAGCGGCTGAACTAAGAAATTCAGGACTCAGTGACACCTACGGCCTGATGACTTCGACAATTGCAGAACTAGCCAAACGTCACACCCATGCTCAATCCCTAAATGGATGAGATGGAATCTAAACGATGCAATCTTGTCAGGATCACCCTGGGAAGCTGGCACCGAAAAAATATCTGGCGATGACCAGAAAAAATCTACGCTCAACAGTAGAATTTCTGACTGGCCACTGTCAACTAAGGACACACCTCCATATTATGGTGCTAGTGAATACACATCTATGTAAGATGAGTGAACAGGAAGATGAAACTGTTAGTTATCGACAATGAGAGAGTATGTGTTCAGCGAGTCTTGCCTACACCTGCCGATATAGAGGAGTTGTCTCCTAGTGACTTGTCTATCTTCCTGGAAAGGACAGGATGGACTATGACCTAGGAGGACAACTGTTCGGGAGGATGTTCAATGGGTCACATGTGGTCTAAGTGCTAAAGGCCTGCACTCACCCTCCCTACTTGACAGATAAATTTCGAACATCATTATATTGGCAAAGTTATTCTTTTCAAAAAAGAACATTTTGAAAAATCATGTTTTTTTCATTTGTTGAAAAGTTAATGGACTGAGATTATAGATGATTCAAAAATCGATAATATTCTTGTCATCAGTTTTTCACAGATTTTTTTTTCATAGACGTCACGTTGTAATTCCATAGCAAATGAGGTACTATCGATCCCGAATGAAGGTAACTATTTTCCCGGTTTGAAGGCCGTGGATTTTTGGAATTTCTTCCTGACGTGTTGTTGGCGTGAGTGGCTAGCTTCCCCAGATGTTTATACATCTGAGGAAGCTAGCCAGTCGCGCCAGCGAAACGTCAGGAAGAAATTCCAAAAATCCACGGCCTTCAAATCCGGAAAAAGTCACACTGAAAATGTCAGCAGCATTTCCGCAAGAATGGGTAAAAAGTTTCCACTATAACTTGCTGCCTAGGAATATGAGAGAAACTTCAGTCAACTAATTTTAAAAAGTGTGAAAGCATCGACCAGTAATCATGTATGAACAATTGGTGAATTCTTACATTTAGTTGAAACTTAATATACATTTGTGTATATGTATATTATGTGTATATATGTATGTATACATGTTCCAAAATACATATAGCGTGTATATTGTGGTATGGATGAACTTTTCATCTATTTGTGTATTGACGAATCTTACATATTATTATTCATGACTTAATTTTTTTCTGTGTTTAACAACGGTATTTACGTTATCAATATTTAATGTCCAAGCAATCTATCATTACAAAGATTGTTATTCTTCAATTTTCTGGAAAAAATGATCTATCGAATTGTTACGAATTAATTTCTCTTTTGCTGAGAAAGTTCAGTGTTGTGAATAACATATTTTTGAAAATACATTTTTGAAAGCTCTTCAAGAAGAAATCACTACTGAAATCGTGAGTGTATCATACTAAACAATCAAAAAAGAATTGTTTTCGAGTTTCGATTTATCCAGTATGAGGAAAAAGATTTGGAACAAATTATCATTCGACAACAAAAACATTGCATTATTGAAACATTTCCATAACAAAACGCACTCTTCGAATGAGTTTATATTGAGAATATTGATAATTGAATAGATCGACTTTTTTGACGACGAAATATTTTTTTTTTTATAACTCCACAAACACAGATATCATATGTATCTGATACAGCAAATTCTCTAATCACACGATTTTTGCCATACGATGGATTTGAAGTTTTGATTTATTTCTATTTTGGATAACTTTCTGAAACCGTAAATCATTTTCAAACAATTTTTGGTGACTCATTTCTTCCATCTCCAGATATGAATATATTCAGCTCTTTTCTTCCATGGACTAGAATAATCATTACCTTAGTCATCAGGTGCTACAAATAGCCTAGAAAGCAACATGGTTGTTTGCAGTAATGTGACAACTGAATTAAAGCGAGAGAAAAATATTTGGTATAAGTAGGATTCGAACTCACTATCTTTGGATTGTTTTTTATCAATTATGGTGAATACCACAAAATTTAGTACTCTACAAAGAAATAGGAACATTGGAACTCATGTTCCCTCATCATAATATAATATAAGGTATGTAGCGCCCATAATGCCCTCAGAATATGAAAAAAATACTGGTTTTTGGTTAATTACCACAAACTGGTAATAACCTAAAATCAAATAATACTTCATACTTAAAGGGAAGTGTCATCAATTTGAGTTGAAAGTGAAACGAAGATTTTCAACTTGACAATGTGTTTTTCATTTGATCACTGACTAGATGTAGTTCATTGTTTTTGAACGCGGCCTTTTGATCTTGACAGATATTAATTAGGCTGGAGAATAGTGTTTGATTGGGATGTCGCCATGTAGTAACTATATTGATACAATTCCTTCTGTAACAATCTAGAAAATTAATTAAAATTATTTTTAATAGCGTGAGTCATTATTTGCGTAGAGTTCAGCAGCTTCGCGTTTTATGATCACAATTAATTTTATGATTTTTACTGGTATTGGTAATAACAAATAAAATAGTATTAAGTTTTGTTCTGTGAATATCATATATTTTCAAAACATTCCTACAAGTATTGAGTGAGATTTCTCTAATTAGGTACCAATAGATTTCATTTCCGATATTTCTTATTTTCTTAGTCACTTCTAAGAATATACAGGGTGTAACTAAATAAGTGTAAAACATTTAAGGAGGCGGTTTCTCATCAAAAAAAAGATAGGATCTTTCATATGAAGAAATTTCATTGGAGCATCTCTTGTTAAGATATAGCCCCTTAAAGGGGGTACATAAAATGTGTATAACAATTTTTTTCACAAGCACTAAAAAAGCTACAATATTGAAATTGACCTGACGTTTTGTACTACCAAAAAGACACTTATCCAGAAATTCATTTGGTTTACCACATGATTGTAAGGGGTGGAAAACGCAACCCATAAAATGTATTTCAAATGTAACTTTTGTCTTCTTGTTTACCATTCAAAAATATACCTAACGATAGCCTGTTTCATTCTGAACAAAAAATGTTTCTTGGATTTTTTGCCCAAAATAAACCAGTTCGCAGCAAAAAATTATTTTAAGAACAACTACAGAGATACATCGTCATAAATGCGGAAATACGAAACTAATCTATCTAGTAGGTCGCTATTAGCGATAGTGACAATTAAATTGGTATGACGCTGTCAGTTAGTGAATTTTTGAAATTGAATCAATACTAATTGTGTGTTGTTGTTCTGTTCTTGATTTGTTACTTTGATAATTCACTTGTTATTGAAATGGCATACACAAATGAGGAAATGGCTGATTTGCATTACGTTCACGATCTGTCGCAGTGAAATGGGTTAGAAGCTTCTAGAAGATATGCTGAAATGTATCCTCAACGGCAGCATCCTTCACATAGAATATTTGATCGACTTCATCAACGATTATGAGAATATGGTTCATTCGACAAAAGAACGCAGGATTGTGGTCGCCATCGAGAAGTACGAACACTACAGCTTGAGGAAGCAGTACTCAATTTAATTGAAGAACAACCTACTACCAGTACTAGAAAGACTGCTTTCCAGCTAAATGTGACTGAATTGTGACTTTCTGAAGTCGATAGAATTCACAGAAGAATGTAGTTTTTCTGGGGACCAGATTATTAATTTTTATAATTACCACAAATGGGCTAATGAAAACCCGCACACTATTGTCGAAACTAACCATCAAGAACAGTTTTCTCTTAACGTGCGGCTCGGAGTTATTGAGGATGATTTAATTGGGCCCCATTTTCTACCTCCTCGATTGAATGGTGAGGCATACGTTCAATTTTCAAGAGTAGTGCATCCAGTACTGCTGGAGGAAGTTCCTTTGGACCTCAGAAGGTATATGTTTTCAATGCATGATGGGGCTCCCGTCTATTTTAGTCAAGTAGCACGTCAGCATTTAACTGAAACATATGCAAATCAGTGGATAGGTCGAGGAGGGCCACAGCCCACTGGCTGCAGTGTTTCCTGGAGACTTGGATTAAATGGACAAGTCAGACAGCTCCCAAGATTAATAAAAAAAAACGACCATGTGGCAAGAATTACTGATGCTCTACACCAATGTAAACGAAAAAACTCTGGGCAAAATTTTGAAATTTGATTGAACTTGGCGTGGTTGTTTTGGTCTTGGCTCTCCTGTACTCTGTCACTGGCTCATTGACCTTTGGTTTCGATGTCATATCCATATACTCAAGATTCGTCACCAGATATGACCCTCTGAAGTGAATCTGGATCGCCATTGACGTCATTAAACAATTCTTGAGCGTGACTCATATAGAAGAAACTTCGCTGACACACGCTTCATGCCAAAATTTTCCAAATAACGATTTTCTTCTCTTCGTCAACATTTTCATCGATTGTTAATGTGCTGGGAAGTCCATTGCCAGCGTCGTCATTCACATTTTCTCGACCTTCTGTGGAAAGCTTGTACCACTGTAAAAATTTTTTCGTCTCAGTACAATTACCGTATGCCACTGTCAACATTCCGAATATTTTTTGACCACCTATATTCCATTTTCCACACAAAATCTTTGATAAATTTCCTTTCGCTAGCAGAAAATCGTCGAACTCAGCAAACACCTTCGACTGATCTGTTCAGTTGCTTCTCACCAACATACTAAACAGGCTAAATAGCTAAAACTCTGAACATATATTAGAAACGATCATGCCAACATTCACCTTATTTTTTCAACAGTCCACGTTACTAGTTCACCTTACAATAAAAATTTCGAAAAGGGTTCATTTATTATAATATATGTGAAACAATCCGTAAAGCATAACCGAAATAACTGAGAGTAATCTTGGCACGTGAGGAAGATTCTGAGTAATCGCCAATAAATCACAACATTGTTTTCATACGGACCTACGTGATATTACAAAATAGCAATAGAATAATCCTGAATCTTGGTGCCAAGTATTGTTACGAGAATTATTTCACTTTCTTTCCGGGATCTGAATTCACGTTATTCAACTGTTGATAAAAATATCAATATTTTCGGACTGAATCAACAATCTACCCATACCGACCTGTGGGATAGGCTACAGATCACCTCGTGATATAATACAAAGGTCAAGGCGTAAGCGCATTTATGGCGCCGAGGCCAAAAGGAGAAAGAGAGCGAAAGTGGCAGGAGTGGTAGCAACTATAAGTGCACCCTCCTCCTACCCCACTCCACCTCCAAAAGCAAGGGCACTTCCTGCGGTGGACGCCAAGCTCCCTCATTTGTGCACCTCCACGGGGGGAACCCCAAGAAGGTTGAAAAAGCCGCGCAACGACAGTAATGTCATTGCACCGTACCTTCTCGGAGGCCACCGTGAGACACCTCAAGGTTGCCAAAAAACATGTGTGTTCGGCGAGTCTTGACCTACACCTGATAATATAAAGGAGATGTCTTCTAGTGACCTGTCCACCTTTCTGGAAAGGACGAGATGGACGATGACCTAGGAGGACAACTCCTCGGGAGGATGTACAGTGGTTCACATGTGGCCTGAGTGCTGTGGGTCTACACTCCCCCTCCTCACTCTATAGATACCACATACCCATACCGAGATTCTTCCGGACTATCAATAATTCAAGAAGGAGCATGCTTGTTTAAAGCTTGTTTAATGAAAATCATCGATTTTTTCAAATCTACATCACTTCACCCTATCATAAGCTGGAATAACAACAAAACACATGTATCATAGTGATCTAGTGAAATCACTATACCACTATACCATGAGTACCATGAATTTTTGTTGTTTTATATGTTGAGCAATAGTTCAATTGAGTTCTACAATTAAACAATCAGTTTCTTCACACTGGTGTCACACACGATTATTTGTCATAAATAACTAGTGACGAATCATAGGTTCATGGTTATGTCATCAGAGTCAAAGTCCAGTTGTCCCAATGAATTTGATGAAATGTCAAGGTTTTGGTAACTAGTTTCTTCGGTTACCCTGTCGTAGTGCATCAGGAGTTCTTGCCGCGTAGTACGATCAATAAGGAATATTATCTTGAAGTTATGCGCCGCTTGCGAGAAAAAATACAAAAAAAAACGTTCGGTATTGTGAAAAAACAGTTCCTGGCTTCTGGCACTCGTTGTTGCTAAGTTTTCGGTCAATAACAACACCGTAGTTATGCCTCAGCAGCCACCGTATTTACCAGATTTGGTTCCCAGCGACTTCTTTCTGTCCCCAAACTTGAAGAGTCTCATGAAAGGTTTTACAACGATTGAGCAGATGAAAATTGTTTAGTTCAACTGAAAGGGACTACCTTGACGAAGACAAAATAGATATTGAAAAAAATAAAGTTCGCCTCATTTTTGGACAGACAGCGTATTTTATTATGATTGGAGATAACGATTCGCCGCTTTCGGATACATATTTGGATATATAAAAGCTGATAACTCTAATGACAATTCTATTTCTGACCGTTAACGTTTCCAAACCATCCTGTCCCCGCATGACCAACTATTTAGTTTCACTTTTCTTCCAAAAATAACCCTCGTGTGCACCTGGCGTGGAGATGCTAACATATGCCATTCGTCTTTGTACTGTTCCAGCTATATACCTCACTTTGGAAAGCTTTTATTTTTTTATTGCAATGTTTTTATGGGTTTTTTTATTACAACTGTTCCTGTGCTTCTAAATTCAGCATTTTAGAATACTTCAGATGTTATAGCCATTTTATCGGAAATTAGAGAATTGTTAATGTAGAAAGAAGATTGGGGATTTATGTGGAAATCTGCCAAATCATTCCTTTAGAAATATTGAATATTTATCGAATAGTAGAAATGTGTATATGAATCAATGGAAAAGTTCCGCTCGAAACTTATTTAGATACAAATATTTTTGAAGTGAATTTTTTGAGTCTTAAACTGTAACTGTTTGAAACAGTTACAGTTTAAGTGGTGTTAGAAAAAAAACTCCAGAACTAAAAGCTATTCATGATAATAACCACACAATTTCCATAAACATTTCAATCTCAAGACGCGTTTCCTTACACCGTAGGGTCCACGGTAGAACTGAAAACAATATCTCTTGTTTTCATTGTGTCCTACATTATTTTCATACTAGTTGTTGCCCGCGGCTTAGCCCAAGTAGAATTTGGTTTGTCATATTAAGTTTCGTAGCAGACCATTTTTAACAAATAGTTACAATATTTTTCATCAAACCAAAACTTCAGGTTTCCAACTTCAAAACTGACAAAATTCAGTACAGTATTTAAACCCCTATTTTGCCCCCGGGGAGGGTGAACATTTCTAATTCAAACGTTACAATGAGTTCGCATAATTCTCGCTGTCGATAGTTTTACGTTTTTTAAGAAAGTTAATGAAATTTATCCCACGCGTATCCCAAAAAACCGTTGCCTCTAAATGAAAGGGTCTTTTCCTTCCTTGGAAAAGTTCTCTTTTCTGAGTCCACTATTTTGATTGTTCTATTGTCTCGGGTGTAGAGTGATGGACCCATGTTCCATCCATGAGTAAAAAACGACTGAAAAATTCTACTTTGTTGCTGTGAAACTTTACTGAACACTCAATTGAAGCATCTTCACCACACTGTTTTTGCTCCAGTGTGAGCAAACGCGTCACTCATCTTGCACACAACTCCTTCATGTCCAAATTTTCAGATAAAATACGATATACTGCAATTTTTGTAATCCCTACTAAGTCTGCTAGCTCGCCTACTTTCAGTCGATGATCATTCAGTACTGTGGATTCACCCAACCATCCCAACCAATATGAAAGCTGGACTGGATTTCAATTTGAGTGAGTCTACTTCTTCGTTTACATCAATTAAATATTGAATAGCAGAGTTTAAGTGAGGCCCTACGAGCTGCCAAGACGAGCATCGCCGTGGTCCACCAAATGAGGTGACGACTCCAGAAACGGTGAGGAAAATCTACAGAGAGGTTCTAAATGGTCACCGACTGGAAGTGCGCGAGCTAGCAGACTTAGTAGGCACTTCAAAAAGTGCAGTACATGAAATTTTATCTGGGTACTGAGTGCAAGATGAGTGTTGGCTCACACTCTAGCGAAAACAGTGTGGTAAAGATGTTTCAATTACTCTCACAGCAACAAAGCAGAATTCTTGCGTCGTTTCATAATCATGGATGAAACATATGCCATAACTCCACAGCCAAGACAAAATGATAATCAAAACATTGGACTCAAAAGGGGTAACCTGTTTTAAAGAAGGCGAAGACCGTTTAATTTGCAGACATGGTCGTAACATCGGTTTTTTGAGATGCGCGTAAGATAATTTTCATTAACTATCTTAAAAAAGATGAAATTATCAACGGCGAGTGTTATGCGAACTCACTGCAATGTTTGACTTAAGAAATCAAGTAGAAACGGCTCACAAATCATTATCATTGAAGTTTGAATTGCTACCTTAGGCACCCTATTCGCCAGATTTAGCCTCGTAGGATTATTTTCTGCTCCTCATCTTGGAAGAATGACTCAGTGGTCAAAGATTTTTTGACAATAAAGAAGTGATATCGGCAGTTAACGGCTATTTTGACGAGCAAAATGGTATCGAACTTACTGAATGTTGCTGTGAAGAGCTGCAATACATTTTTTTTTCAAAATTTTTGTGTTTTCTATTTTGGGTCGTGTACTTCCGGTGCCACCCGTAATCCTATCCAATTTTGAAACTGAAATTCTAATATTAATATCACGAGTGTCAATTCTTCTATACTTCATGAGCTCATTTTATTTCAACGGGAATTGCATCCAGAGGTTCACTATTAAATATATCTGACACTGTCCCCAAACACCAACAAATTTACCGCAACTCAACTTGAATGCCTTAATTTCATAATTCCACTATTATGAGTGTAATGTCCTTAATCCTCAACACATAGTCGGTCCTGGGAGATATATTGGTCCCAAGTCATCACTGGGAGGAATTATTTAATTTAGATAATCTGGGTGTAGCACTCAAGACTAGTAATTAACGGAAATGGAGAGATTATTTGATCTCATTTCACGCCTGACCTGTGATAGTCCAAGGGCTTAATTTAGGAAAATGCTCTGATGGTTACAGCCCACATGTACCGAGACTGTGAAAAGGGACTTCAATATATTGTTTTGAAGATTGTTAAACATAGTACGATGTAGATGTTTTAAATAAATTCGATATTCAAAAAAAGAACGTGATATTACATATAAGAGACGTTTCGTCACCGATGTTGGCATGAAGACGTAATCGTAATTTTTATTTGCAAACAGGGGTTATGTGCCACCTCATTCAAAGGGTCTACTGTTCATCTGAGTATTACTGGAGTTTTTCCCAATACCAAGCCATTATTTCAACACCTCTACACGTGTTTCGATCACCAAGTGAAGATGATCATTTCACACGTAGCATGGTTTGGTTCCTTAGGTTTTCCACTGAAGTCAGCGAATTTTCAATACTGAGAGGTGGGACGAAATTGATAATATTTTTGAACAATTTGACGTACTCCTAGTTCTCTTACCGGCTATTTATATACGAATCTACTGGTCTTATGGGGTTATCCTCTTTACGTGTTTTTATCAGGCCATATAGTTTAGAGCAGGAGGGGTTCTTGTTGGTGATTCTCTGTTTCTCTGATTCCGTGAAAATGATTGTAGTATCTGAGTGGAAATTTTTCAGTTCATTTTGAATATTTTTTCGTTTTTTGTCTTTCTTAAACATTGTTCTTCAGATAATGAAACCTTATTTGAAAGAATTATCGAATACTATCATGAGACAAAATATGTTCCATGAAGTATAAGAATATTTGATGGTAGAAATCTAGATTTCGATTGAACCCCATATACTATAGGAATTTTTATCAGATTCACTCATTATTCTCACAACTGAAACTGAAAGAGAAAATTTCATGAGTACAGCGGGTTGGAATAATTGAGTTTTATGAATAACTCGGATTGCATTAAAATATTGATGAGATGTTCCAGCGGATATTTGGAATGTGATGTTTCAGAGAGTGCTTGCTCACTTATACGGAAAACTTCTGAGGAAAATTCCTGAGAAATGAAACCTGCGATGATTTTGAATCAGATTGGTATTCTTGTATTTGTGAAATGGGGAGTTCTGCTCTTGGAATTGATTGACTACTCAAAAATTCTTGACTCATAAGTCAATAGTTTGGAACATGGAAAAAACATTTTCGTAAACTATCTGAAAAACTTGACAATGGTGAAAAGTACCACGACTCTCAAGGAAATCTTCTGTTAATCGACTTGACATTGAACACGTACATATTATTTTCTTTTTAAAGTATCATCAACTCTCATTGCAAGTGATGGATAAAATGAAATCGCAGCCAGTGGCATGCAAACAACTGAGATACCTGAGATGAAATCATTTGGAATTGAATATATGATTGACATGGATTTCCCACAATACAATTAAATACAAAACATCCATGTATTTTCCTAAAGATGATAAAACATATAGGAATAGTCACTCATAATCTGAAGAATAAAGAATTCATCCAATGTATGTAAAGCTTTCTCAAGTAAATATGTTCTCAAGTGAGTTTTGAAAATAGAAATATTGGCGGAACTTACTATCTCTTTAGGCAGTTTATTGAAACTCCTCAGACTCAAATATTCGGAGGATTTCAAAAATACAACATATTTACAGTAGGGAATGTGGTAATTAGCGCAATTCCTCGTAATATAACTATGGACTTGTTGGATTGTAGTAAACTCATTTTTATTTGTGTATACGTATACACATATTTCTAAAATTAAAATACTTGTCATTGTTGAAATTTTTTATTCTTTAAAAATCGGTCTACAGAATACTTTGCTTGGGGTATAGCAAATAAAACGAGTCATCGGACAGCAATCCATGATGGTTAAACCTCTGAAGGAGCTAGCTACTCGCGCCAGCGAAACGTCAGGAAGAAATTCCGAAAATCCACGGCTTTCAAACTCGAAAAGCAATGACACTGAAAACCTCAGCCGTGAAAGTCTAAACCATTTTGTCACTTCAAAGATTTTCTTACCGGTGGAACCTGCGCCAATCAGGACTAAGCAAAAACGGCCTTCATCTACTTCATCAAATCCCGAGTACACAATTTTCATGCTGACGAAATTATTTGACTTGTATCACGTTGGCAAAAGTAACTAAGTATTTACTGGGATCTTTCACTGTTGATTTAGTATTTAATTTGGTTGTGATGTACGTTGAAATGTATCGATATCAATATCTATATTTATAAAATCAATTCATTGAAATTTCAACACCCTTTCAAATATTCTTCAAACAAATTCAGGAGATCGATTGGACGATAATTTGAAACATTTTTCCTTCAGCTCAGTCATAAATTGATTTATTAATAGATTTTCGCAGGAATGCAATTCATTCAATACATTCATTAAATATTATTGTTGAAGAAAGACTTATTACACCAAATATTTTTTTCTTTCCAGTTTTTCAGGTATTCATTTTCAAAAATTTAATAATTATTTTCATCTTCTTCTGTTATAGACTTTGGGAACAAACATTTTCAAGGAAATGGAAGATTGTTCAGTCAGGTTCCGATTTCTATTTTAAATATTGAGCCAATATCTGAGAGAACTGAGAAGTATTTTCTCATTTTTTTAGACATTGTTACCTCATTTCCAACAGTAGGATTTATTGGAATGTTTCCTCTTTGGAAACAAATATATCATTATTTCAATTCCGTTATCCACTACAATTCCTCCTGTAATTATCATGAATTTTGGGAGAACGTGCATGTATGTATTTTTTATCTTATTCACGATATGATTCATTCAATCACATATCACATATTTCCAAGAATTACTCGGAGTAATTCAGAAATGACATCTCACGATCTTGATAGTATTATTAGAAATGGAATGTATGTTTTGCGACATGAACAATATTGAATGTTTTTCAGAAATACCTAAAATTTTATTGAGATGATCATCCCAGAGAGGTTCCAAAATAAATTTAAAGAGGATAGAAATAAAAGTATTTCCGAAATAACTCTACGGAATCTCCTGGAATCCCACGCTTTGCTCATCGATGAAATCTTTATCAGATTTTATTGTAGGATCTACTTTTATTTTTTGGCTGGAATATGACAAAACAATGTGAAGGGTATCAGCGGTAACTCTATGAAGAAAGTATAGTTTTTTCATAAAACATACCTAATACTAT
>WOGO01004383.1:0-13320 GCA_015342085.1 Leptinotarsa defecta | reverse complement strand
GGTGTTCCTCAGGGGTTCATATTGTCTCCAACTCTCTTTTTATTGTACATCAACCATTTATTGGAAAAAACCAAGAATCCAATATGTTACTTTGCGGACGGCAGCACACTTGTCTCGTCATTTCATTTAGATTCCAGGACATCGGCTACGGAGGCACATTTTCACCGACAGATGGAGGTTGCATATCTTAATGAGGATCTAGAAGTGATTTTGAATTAGGGTGTTAGTAACCAGGTTCAATTCAATACCACAAAAACCCAGGCGTCGATTTTTGTCCAAGAAGATAAATGTCTCCGAACCGTATATAATTATGTCAGAAAATTCCACCTTCTGCTTCGATAAATTAGTTGAAGGATAAAATGGACACCAACTTTCTTTCCCAAAAACACTGTCCATATGGTCCAAATCCACTCGTTGAGGGACACGTTTCTGAAGGCTGCCCATAAACGTAGTAACGAAGGGGGATTGATTTCCATTTCACTTGGACCTCACTACTACTGATACGCAATTCTTCCCAGAGAAAGTAATTTCACATACTTGCTGTAAAACCTTCAAAAAACTAGATAATTTCAATTTTCACTCGACGAATGAAGGTCGCATGAAGGATCAATATCAGATTGATTCGAGGAAGACATCCTCATTATTGACATTGAGCACAAAACAAAGATTGATTTTAAATATACAGGATATACATACTGATTGACAACTGGTACAGTGTGAGAGTTAATTTTAGAAGACATTCGGTTTCAGATGAATAATACTACTAAATAGCCAGCAACTGATAAATTTCCGAGTGATAATGGAATAGTAGTTTTACAAACTTTGATCTTCTTCTTGACAACTAAGATACAATACAACAAATCCGAAACTATCAGTTCTAGAAACACAATTCAGAAACATTAATTTTAGGAAATTTTATTCTCTACAAAATGGGTAATGTTAAACTATTCTGTAATTTAAATGTACCAAAAGAAGATATGATTGAAAGTCTGAAGTTGAACCAACATATAGACAACGTAGGTATAGAAAATTCAGAACTACATAATGGTTACTGTGATCTGAATACTCAAATACAGGACTATCGGAAGATAGATAGAACTCTTAGAATAATAATGGAAAGTCATGTGATAATAATAAAATAAAAAATAGTTTCGCTCTGACCCTCCTCTCATCGATTATCCTTCAAAACTGATATTACATTTAATTTTTCTATAGTCGTACGTGAATGATAACTAAATCTATAAACTGAAATGGGTATAATTGAAACATAAGATCAATGAATTTGAACTATAGTAATGCTTCGTGAAAATAACAACATTCTCATAAAATAAAAACGATTCCAATCCAACTCCAAACTTACAAACTCGTCCTGCTAAGCAAACAAATCTGTGGGGCCAGCACGCCAAACTTTACCAGGTGCTTCTGCGCATTAATTTTTTGTGCAATTAGCATGAAGCGTTGCGATTTAGCGTTGTGTTTTAGCGTTGCATTTCAAAGTGTTGCCAAGCGGAATCCAAAATGAAAGAGAAAAAATATATTAAAAACAAACGAAAATCAACTGAACCTGTGTTTTCAACAAATCAATTATTAGGTGGTATTGGAGTCATAGAACCGGAAAAATCTGAAAAATTATGAACTGATAAGAAAAAATGAAAGAAAAACCTGAAGTGTGTCTGAATGAGTTTATTTTTCATCACATTGTGTTATTTTGGACCCAAGTTGTACATGTTTTGGCAATATGGTTATGTGTCTAATATATGTATGCCGTAGTTCACAAAACACTCAAAAATTAATTATTTCAACTACATCACCCAACTATTGAAGTGGATACTATCATGTACAGATATTGGGACCATGTTTCTACATATTTTTGATAGATAAGAATACTGACAAAAAAAATAACATGCAAAAAATATTGGCACCAAATGCGACTGTTCATAAAATATTTCATAAGTTAATTTTAAAATCATCCAGCTCAATTGTTGTGGAGTGTATTTCATTTCAATCGTGTAATGTACTGATACTGGAATTGTGAAGAGAAATCGAATCACGAATTGTACCAACAAGGTAGATCAATAATTATTCAGAAATACATATCATACACTCACATAATATATGTCGATTTTTGATTGTGCTTCAAACTATTTTCAATAATGAAACGATTTGAGTTATTTACAAAACTAGGAATGTTTTCAAGATAAAAATCTGATGATTATTAATATTTTTATTTTTGTCACAGATAAGTCAAAGGCAAAATATAAAAATATACCTACTTCACAGAGTTATGTAATCACAAGGACAAGTAGACTTATATTAAAACTACAGAAAAATAAACGTCATCGACATTTAATAAGAGGTATGAATGTTTTGAATACCTCTTATGATTAGCCAAAAGAGTTTGGATTCAATAAATTGATGGATTTCAAACGAATACAATAAATTTTATTGTATTCGTTTGAAAATGTACTTGAATACAATAAAGTTTATTGCATTCGTTTGAAAATGTTGAATACAATAAAGTTTATTGTATTCGTTTGAAAATTTCCTTCTAGGATAAAACTGCAGTAAAGTTAGTTACAAATACAAGTGGTATAAAACATAGGAAATTTCAATCCTCATTTTTAATGAGTTTGGTTTTGTTAATAAGAATTTGCTCATCCCGTTGAATTTTGAGAAGGCCAAGCGATTGGCCTGAAAATATCCTGCTTACTCACAGTTTCTACTGTACAGAGAAGAGGGCCGGAAACATGTTGTTATGTTAACACTAAATTTACTGGACTAAATGCAACTTTCGTGAACATTTTTCATTTTGAAGGTATTCACGTGAATTGACGTAGCTCATTCGAGTATTCTGAAAGGATAGTTCAATTGTAATCTAACATCAGTTACAAAGTTGAAAACCTGCAAGTATATCTCTAATGGTACTTGTTCGTGTAATATTTCCGTTCCCATCCAATTGTGAGGATTGCTATATTAGATAGCACTAAGGGAAGCAGAAAAGCTAGTTGGACTATTAATGGACTTAGTTATCGATGTGTCATACCCACTGCGCACAGATATTCTTCCTAATGTAACGAATCTGAAGCCGCCCCCAGCCGGCCGAATCATGTAATAAACACATGGCATCACCGCGAAAGAATGCAGTCAGCAACCGCCGGTAAAACTCTAGTTGAGTACCAAACTACCTACAGATTTCTAGAAAGAATCGTTACATTATATAAGCCCGGCTTACTGACCCAAGAGGGCAGTTCAGAAAGTGAATCGAGCGGCTAAAAAGAAATTCAAATAGTGGAAATAAATTAAGCGTAATTTGCTAAGTGTTGAATATAAATTAGTTTGTGATTAGTGAAATATTGTTGGAAATAAATTTGTTTAAGACAGTTAATTCTTTTATTCGTTACTAACTTAGAGTTTCAGCAATAGCGAATTTGCATTTAGGCTGCTGAGGCTCACGCCCCTAGAAGTTACAGCAGTCATTAGTTGTAGGGAATAAAAATCTAGTTTTGTTCACAAATCTTATCAGGCTTGACAGGGAAATCCTATTAAAACTGACGTTATTGTCAACAGCGGCAGTGGAACTGAGCTGATTTCTGATTTTATGGCTCTACATCTGGCTATACTGAAAGGTTTCAGACAACACTAGGTGTCTAACATCGGTAGGTTCAATGTCATCAACGCCAGGAAGCAACCTAATGGATTAATGTAGTGAAAAAATGAATCACACAGTTCAACATGCGAATTCTAAACGGGTTGGATGATACGTAGTGAAAACTGATCGTCAGGCCATCGGGCTTGAACCACCGTTTCACACTGTATGATTTTAATGAACCACTCATAATCAGCAACCGGTTACCGTCCCTCCAATATATATTAACAAAGGAAAATATAAAAATCTACAAAATATCTACAGAATATGCGCTAAGAAAACATTATATTTCTCTTATCGGTTCGAAAACCCTTTTTAACCTTATTTAATGTGATACCTTGCTCCTTCTAGCCTCAGGTCTCCGAAGAGGCATGGATCTAACAGAACGCTGTCTTATATGAAAACTTATAGATTTTAGACTACTTCATACTCTTCAACTCATACCTGTTCCTAAACGTTTCATACGAGGAACTGGAAAACATTAGAAAGTACAAAGAAAAGTTAGTTAAAACTCTAGCCAAAAACAAATATCAGATAGCACTATTTCGATCTGCCAAGGTCACGTCAGTGCATTGCTGAAGCCTAAGTAAGGGCTACTGTGACATCGGGCAATGTCGAAGTTTGACCTTGTAACTTATCGCTTTCAGGACCCTAGTTAATCTTTGATATTCGTGAATCAATCACTAGGAAAGTTCAATGAATTGAAAAGGTCACTTTCTTGAAACTATGTAAGACAAGTAATATAAAGAAGCCGTGAAATGGATCTAGAATTTTACATAAAATGCAAAACTAATAATTCCATTCAAAACAACGAAGTTGTCACCCATTCTGGTACAACATGAAGTATTCCGGACTTTAAAAATAATTTCAGCTGAGTTATACTGTCGAACTTTCATAATTTTTCAGTTTATATTTCTTACATTATCACGGAAACAGTTCCCAGATAGTTACCCTGCATGGAATGTTCAATATCAAAAATAAAAAAGTAAAGAAAATTACCGTAAATTGAAATGAATACCTCATACTGAAACACCCGTTAATTTTTATTTCATTTGATAATCATTCTACCCTTACGAAATGTGTAATATTTTTAAGGTCATATCTGGTTTTATTGAATGAAATTTAAATTTTTCGTTCAAACACAGAATTTCGACAAGAATTTCAAAATTTCTTGTAATAATTTGAATTTTCCTATATCAAGGCCTACTCGTACATTGCATGCAATTTCATCCTACTTGATACACTTCGTGATTCAATAATTTACTTTCTCATTTTCTCTCACACTAAAATTGGCCGTTGCATGACAGTAAATTATTTTTCGTGAACTACGTATACAGTAACACCATCATAGCTGAATGCGGATAAACTTACTAAGCAACTTAAATCAATACATTCGAGATGCATAAAAATTCATAATCAAGACAATCATGCAGTGATCTATAAAAACGACAGTGATTCTAAAGAGTCTACTGAATCCCAACTTTGCAATCCTATGTATCTAACACCTGCATGACTACCTCGAGATTCATGAGAATATCCGTATACATCGTGGTGTGCTGAAAAAAATGTTAGTATGTTAGTTTAGTGAATACTTTTTGATTGTTCGAAATTTTTTCCAAAATTCAAATACTTCGTTTTATTCTGAAAGTTACAAACATGTGACAATATTTTTCAATGAAGAAGGGGATTTTGAAATGTTTATTCTGTTTAGGAAACAATTTATCGTTAGATTTTTACTAAACAGTGTACAAAAACCACAACACGTGTTCACGGAAAAATATTCCTGAATATAAACTATTATATAGTGAAACAACTGTTGAAGTTTTGTGAACCATTTACTGAAGTGCAAATATCACAATAATGTATTATTATTGTGTTATGTTGCATTCAGAATACTGATAACGAAATAAAAAACTCACTACTAGAACAAAATTCAATACGATATTACTATTATCTGAATAAACTTTTGGAGAGATCAGAAAAAAGTAAATAATAAGGAACTTCGTAAACAAGGTGGGAAATGAATTAAAAAATTACAAAAAATACAAGAAAAAACCATAAACTTCTCCTGAAAGTAGTTTCGTTATGTTTCAATATTTATTATCATTCTTTTATGTTTTATTCCGAATAATGATGAGGCAACAGAAAAAAATCACAACAATTTGAAATTCACTATAATAAATTTTATTAGATATCACTACAGATATGAAAATGTGTTTCTGATGAAATTATTGAAATTTAAAGAATTGTAAATAATATAGAACATCTAAAACAAGGAAGAAAATTAATTAGAAAATTAACAAAAACGTCAAAACTAAACCCAATGGTTTCTTCTAAAGGAAGTTGTTCTGTTGTATTGTATTTCTTTTTAAAAAATGTTTAGTCTCATTCAAAACTATCAGATTTAGTTTATGAGTTGGATTAATTGAACTCCCATATCTGAGCAACTCAAAAACCTTGGCATTAAATGGATTATTAAACCGATTCGAACAAATCGTTGTCGAGCTATCAGATTTGTCGTGTACTGTTTTGTTCTCATCTTTTTCTTTTTCTTTCCCCAAATACAACCCAAGGAATGCAGCCCAAAAATCAACAAGGTAAGAAGCGAGAATAAGGTTTGCTCTCGACTTATCTTTACTTTCTTTTCTGTTTATCTGAATATAATAATAATAATAGAATTAGGTTGGCATAGTAGTTAGTTACAATTCTCAATTAGTATCCTGACTCAAATTCTGTCTTGGTTTGATCAGCCCGGCATTAATGAGAAGCAAATACTCCAAAACACAATTCCTGTTTGAGTTCAGCAAATGTCTGCTACTATCGCTTATAACTCAATATTTTAGGCAAGGACGGTAATTGTTTTTGAACACGTATCAACACAATCCTAATGCGTTTAAAAAAAGAAAATAGTGAGGTACATCGGCCTTTCGCACATCTTTGAAATTTTTTCTTGGATACATCAAGCGTATCAACTCAAAATATATTTATAGGACTTCTTGAAAATTGCCAACAAAAATTATTCTCAACTCCTATCAAGTGGAATTTTTGACAATGAATCTGTTATATGGAGTATTTCACTACAAATAAAATAATGAATTTTAGTTTGTTGTTATCAAATCTTATGAAATTAGGAAGCCAATATCGATGAGCTATAAAATCAACATAAAGCACCTTCTATTAGTTTATGCCTTCTTTCCATCTATAAATTTTCCAAAACTGAGCTTTTCATATGCAGACTCAAGCCTAGTCCTGTCAGGTTTTAAACAAAAATATATACTTTGAAAGGAAAGAGAAAGTGTTAATTCCATCTTGGACAGACCATATCAAAATGTAACGGAAAACCCGCCAAGAACTTATGGGGTCTGGAGGAACGTTTTTGTTATTTTCTTTATTGAACTGAAGGTATCTCGAAACTTGGCTGCATATGTGAACTATAAATCGAAAACCGAAACCTCGAACAATCAATTTCAAAATTACTTTTGTGTGAAATTCAGTCGAATATGTTAAAGATGATAGTAACGATGGTTTTATAACTAACCTGGCAATGTGGGTCGACCTTGGTCCCCACTTGGTGAAGCTTGAGGAGAAGTTCCTATTGGTCGGGGTACATTTGGAACACTTATTTCAGGGTGTGTTGCTCTCCAATAAGCCTGAAAAGTAGATAGCAATGAATTTTTCATGTTTGCTTTTCAAGTTAGCTCTAATAACATTGAATTAACATAAAAACTAGCGACCCGTACGTAAGTTATATAACTACCTACATTTTTTTCTGACAAGGTGTCACGCCAGCTTGCCCATTTTCAACCGCAAGGCGTAGAAGAGTCCTTTCATGAGTATTATGATTCAGTCAATAGACTGGCCCTTTGACCTTCATTTTCATTTAACATTTGTCACAGTGTTGCATCTCACTTGCAATCAGATTGCCTGGTTTTAGGTAAGTTATGATGTAGCGAAATTATATTAACCTAACTTGTAAAAAATTTGTTTTAGGTCAATCCAACTGAATAATTTCTACCTTCCATTTTGTTTACCTTAACCCAGATCATTGTGGAACGATCAAAGGTGTGGTAGTCCTCTAACCCTATTCAAGAAAAATGTAATTTCCATGCTTACTTTTGAAGATATAAGGGCTGGGAAGTTTCACCCTTCAGAAGTTTCCAGAACAATTCGAAACATAACAATTGTGAGTATTCGAGAGCATTCAACAATATTCCACAATATACCGGAGCATTCTGAAATGTTTTGGAATGATCGAGAATAGAAACGTTCGACACCATCATGGAACATTCCAGGCAACTATCAAATATTGCAGAACAGTTTGAAATGTTGTGGAATATTGTAAATCATTCAAAACCTTTGAAATCTTTTTTATGGGTGGAGCTATTCATTGGTAGAGGTATACGAGTATGAAGCAAGATCCGCTGAATACTCATAATTTGAAGTTTATAGTTGTATTCCAACTTTCACACAAACACATATCAACGCCTTGAGCAAAGCCGGGTATCCCAACTAATAATAACGGCCTCGCTAAAACAAAAGCATGTTCACAAAAATCAATTCTGATTTTTGTGAACATGCTATCTGACTGACTATCTACCTGAAGATTTCAATGTACGATGCAAGAAATACTCAAGGTAGCCAATGTACAGATTGTCAAATCTAGGAAGCGACTTATGACATATCACCACCTCCGTACACATTAGGATAGAAAAGAATGAAATCTACCGTGCGGCTTGGTGCGCCTATTTGGGTTTCAGAGTGGCGTGAGAGTATATTTTTTGCCGCAAGTAGCAGTAAGGGTTGATGGTTTTTCAATTGATTATTAGTTTAGTATGATAATGCGTTTAGTATGATAATGAATTTAAATGAGTTTGTTTTTCAGCAGTCTGTATTGCATTTAATTTTGGGTGTATTGAGAAAAGGCAGAAATACTTATAATGAAAATGTAATTTATTTGGGTTGAAGATTAAATTTAGAAATTAATTTCTTGGGAAACATTATATTCATTAAGATGAATGAATCCAAACAAAAATGAAATTGAAGTTATGATAAAAAAAATTACAAACGTTCAACTGCAGACAGATCGAAATCGCCTGTAGATTTATCACTATACTCACTGATACTATAGTTGTCACTATCACCTTGAACATTTATAGTAATTTTTTGCTGAATCGCCGGTTTTTCCATGAGCAATTTTCAATTTTTTCCGTTCACCTCCATCTCAATCCTATTTCTTTCATCACTTTCCTCGGGGACTCATAAGATCCTTTGTAACCATTTTCGTCAACGAATTTTTTATATATGGGTGGGATTTTTTTCTCAGTCATGTAATAATTTATTGTATATCGACGAGGAAGGCCCTTGTCGAAATAATCAAAATCTGATTTTGATGACTTTCTGTCTTTTTTTATTAGTCGTTGAAAAAGAGGATAATTCTCCATTTTCAATTGTTTTCATTTCACGAGATATTCTTTTAATGCTACCCAAACTTACACCCGCTGCTTTTGCACAACACTCTTGAACTATTTTCAGGTCCATGCTTATGCCATTATCAGCTTCTCGTTGCATGAAAAAGGGACATTAGCAATCACTTTTCTCGCTTGACCATCCAAAACTTTTCGTTTCAAATTCTATTTGAATACCATTTTTTAGAGCACAGACTTTTACCGCGTACTATACTTCACCAAAGCGGACACTACAAGATCGTCCTTAAAGGTTTTCTATCACGCGCATCTTAGGGGAGGTCCTAAGCCGAGACTTTGAAGTTGCTTCCTAGATTTGACAAGGTGTATTTATTTGTTGACGATTATTATCATATTAGCGTTAATATTACCACATTATATGTGATCATTATTTCAAACATTGAAATGAGTGTAGTATACTATCTTTAGAAGATAGATTTGCTAACTTTTTTGTAGACATTAAAGTTGAATTGTTCTGTTGAATTAAGCAGCGTTTTCGATATACGTACGCAGGGTAACACCACCGTCTCGGTTTCTCTTGGATAACAATATCATATCTCAACCAATTCCCTGAAATGTACTATAAATTATACACATAAACCTTTTTGGTGGAAACAGTATGAAAATCTGTTGGGTAATTCTTAAGTTTATCGCGTCGCGGACAGAGAGTGGGAAAGATTTTATTTATAATAGTCATTGATAACTCACCTCTAAATATTCAGCTATATGTTCGCAAGCATCTTCCAACTGATTTTCGTCCAATATAACATCAAACATCTCTGGAGGACATTGAGCTAATTTTTCCGAAGCGACCATTTGTACATTCAAATGCCTAGCTTGGCTCTTCCCTCTGGACTTAATGAGCCTTTGCAAAACCTGTGAAAATTTTGTTTGGATCATTTTTATCAGGGAACAAAAAAATGAAATCTCCTTTGGGGGATTCAAAAAACTAGTATATTGGACTGTAATTCATTTTGGAGGGTGATCAACAAAAATATTCCTACTAGTTTCAACAGACAGCTTACACATACAGTAATGTACTTAGTTAAAGTATAATGAACATTTCAGTATCATTTTTGGGGAGAATATTACTATTGGCAGAGATGAAAACTATCAGGTCCCCAGAGATTATTTCCTTTGTATTGAAGGTTTGAATCACCAATTGGAGTGCCGTAGCTACAAGATTGTTTTTCTCGTAACTCAAATTACTCAATTCCATAAATAGTTATGCTTATAAAGTATACAAGGCGTTTATTAAACATTCGTCAAAAAATCAAGGGTCAATTTCTTGAACTATTCTAAGGCAATAACAAGTTTGGTAATTTGAAAATTATCAACATAGCCGAAAGAGACTATTTGTTGTACCCATACCACATACAACGAGTTTAGGCACTTCTTCCTGAAGATTTTCTTTCATGTATTGCATTCTGTCGATGGCTTTTGCGCACATTGGTTCAAATACCTCAACTACTGATGCTTACTCTTTTTATTGATGAAGCCAGTTTATCAAGAAATGCTATAAGGAATTTCCACAATAACCATGTTTGGGCTGAAGAAAATCCACATGATGTGCTTGAAGATAGGTTTCAACATCACTTCTCGTTAAACGTTTGGATGGAAATTGTACCGGTAATTGGACCGGTATTTCTGCCAGGAAGACTTACCGGCGAGGTATACCGCAACTTATTGAACAAACGGTAGCGTAGGTTCTGGAGAATGTACCACTGGTTCCAAGAAATGCAATGTTGTTTATGCACGATGGTGCACCAGCGCATTTTACCATATTGGCTTGAGAGTTTTTAACAGTAACAAATGGAGAATGCTGCGTTAATCGAGGTGGACCTCACCTATGGCTTGCTCGATCACTGGACTTAAATCCCGTGGATAATTTCCTATGGGGCCACCTAAAGTCATTAGTTCATACTATCTTCGAAACAAAGAGCCGTATCAAAAATCATCAAAGTACAAAATATCCTCAGAATAGTCCAAGAAATAGTCCCTTAAATTTTTGCCGCATGTTTAATAAACATTCTGTATAGGCAAAACGCATTATTTTTTGCATGTAGGTGGGGCAAATTAAAAAGAAAGCTACCTGAAATTTGCATACCCCATAGTCATAAGGAACTGAATAAAGTTCAACTTACTTTGGATAATTCATTACTTTTCCAGAGCGGTTTGAGGAACATTTTTTTTTCAATTTGGCAAATATCGAAACTCCTTTGTTTATACTAAGAAAAGTATAGTATTTTCAAAGATAGGAGTAGCTAGCATCGATGAGCCTATTTTTTCAAATGAAAATATTTTCTGGAAGTAGAAAATTTGAGCCCCAAAATGATAAATTCAAGTCGAAAAGGGTGGGGAATATTCAGAGAAAATATGTTTGGATTTAGTTTTTGATTCATTAGAAAATTATTTGCTTGGTTTGTCTATTTCTTTCAATTGAATGAAATGTTCATAAGACATTGAATGTTGCAAATTATTCAAATAAAATGCATTCATTCAACTGAATAAAAACCGTTCACTAGCAGTACATTGAAAATGATGATTCATTCAGTTCAACTAACAAAAGTTCCACTAGGCTGATACAGTTTTTTGTTTTCAGTTAGATATAATTGATTCGATTCTGGCGTATATTTTATTAATTGAAATTTTGCATTTTTTTCTTCTGAGTGTATTTCAATTATCGAAATCCGAATTGAATTTGTGAAATGGCTCAATAAACATACCTATGTAACTAATTTTGTTTATTTGCAAATACTTCCTGTTATGTGAATGGTCTTACTGATGCCAAAAAATATATAAATAAATTATAATGATTATTATTTCTTACAAATTCTTATTCCAAAAATTGATAACAATCGATAAACACAAGCTTAATTTGTTCTATAGAACAGAATTTTATGGCTTTAAATATATGTATAATAATGAAACAAGTTAAAGGATGTGACATTTAAAAAAAAAGAAATCTTCGTGTTGATTGTGGATGAAGAATTGCGATTCAGGACTCAAATTTCCCAGATAAAATGACTACGTTTCATGAATCTAAAAAGATATTCGTTTCTAGATAGAATTCGAACAAAAAAGTGGGATCTGTAGAGTCCGGGTGGAACCGTATCTTGTGATTTTGTTAGTTCGACGTTTGAGATTACACTCTAAAGCCATTTTCAAGAAGCTATCACTGCACTCCTCCAGAAAGAGCCATCCGCATGATTGGAGACGTGAACATCACTTGCAAACTCGATAGTCTGGAACATCGAAGAACGGTTGGGGATTTGTATCTCTTCAACTAAGTACACCTCGACCTTCGCTGTTCAAGAACTCTTTCATTTGGCTCTTCGAGCACCTTAATGGTTTTCCTGTAGTGCTTGTGTTTTGTCCTCGAAAAAGAAAAGAAAAAAAACACCGAGGTTCCAATCGCCCTACTCCTCAGGTAGTAACAAGCTGCAAGGGTTTTCCGACTTAAGGCCTACTCCCCAGTTCCCGTCATTGCTATTCGCAAGGGTCTAAATCTGCCCACTCATGATGATGTAGGGGGAAGGATGAGGCTGTTGGAGGTCTGGAGCTGTTGGAACATGATATTTCGTATATGCCTTGTGCTTCATTGGGTACTGCGTCCTTAGGTGTTAGTAAAAAAGTGTAAATTAGATATTTGGCTGTGAATATTGTTTTTATATCGTGCCTCTTCAGAATTTGGCCTACTTTGTCGGTTATTCCATGAATATAAGGAAGAAAAGCTTTTTGATCGTCCGTCACACCACTGAGCTGCTTAGTTCCTTGGATCTATTGTGGTTGTCAGAGAGTTTGATAGACCTGTATATGAGGAAATTCAAACCGAAATTTAATAAGGCAGAATGATGCTGATGATATATGGATGTACTCTGTATGAAGTACATTGATAACCTGATCTTTAGCATTATACCATAATTGCCATTTCGTAAATTTATAATATATTTCCATGGTAAATGAAGACCTTTTATTATTATCATCATTATAAAAATTCCTCTGAATAATCAAGACTGAATTTGAAAGTTAATTCTTTCATATTGGACAAAAACCTAACCTACTCAGAAATTATGATGCACTGTTTGGAACATTTGGTGTAGTAATGAATATTACTGGAGTTTTTTCCCAACACCGAATCGTTATTTTCAACACCTCAACACGTGTTCCGATCACCAAGTGATCATCTTCAAAGAGGAAGATTAAAACTAG